>VNJO01007678.1:0-56666 GCA_008042535.1 Drosophila tani
GAAAGAAAGAAGTGTTAGTGGTGGGCAACGGTCGATATGTTAATGTTGTGTTATATTTGGAACGTTGGAAAAGAATTGGGAACTGAAATTATGTATTAACGTTGAAAATCTCGTTGTTTATATTTTTATTTTATCTTATAATTGTTTATTTATTTAAACTATTTATTTATTCCCAGAACTATTTATTTATTAACATGGGAATTAATAAATATTCAATCAACTCTGAATGATCGAACAGCTGATGTTGCTCTCCTAGTATGACCATTCGCAGTGCAAAGGTGCTACTATAATTTTTGGCTTTATTATTTAAAACAAATAAATCAATAATAATAAGAAGTATATAAATATTGATAAATATAATATAATAATAATAATGATAATAATAATTATGATAAATATAATTTAATAAAAATAGCCATAATGGCAGATAATCAAAATGTCTCATTAAGAATAATTATAATAATAATGCATATTTTTTGACATGTAAACAATATTGTACAATTGTCTTCCCATTTTAGATAACAAAAATACATATATATATGAATTTAAATTTTGAAATGGAAATGCAAATCATATAGAGCTTGGATATGTAAAATAAACGTTAATTTCCACAAAGAGTTGTAGTAATGAAACACAATCTATTCTTAATTTGATATTTATTACAATTAAGGGCCTTTTTTATTATGTGCCTTTATTTGATTCCTAGGGAATAAGTCGATTTTTGTCAGTCTGCTTGACATTCTATGGTAACAGCTGTTAAAAGAAAAATAAAGTTTTTTTCATAGCGGCACCAATTTAATGACTAAGTAATTTCTTATTTCCATGTGTCTTTGGAATCAGGGAAGTCATGCTTGTGAAGAGAATTTACCCACAAATTTTACCCCCTCTTTTTGATTACCATTTTTGGCTCCTTCTGCAACACATTACTAATTTTTCAGATTAGATATTAAATCTGTTTGATAATTTTATTGACCGTCTATTCCAAAACCATAACAAAAATCAGCTGTTCCTCAAAAATTATATTCAACATGCAGTTATGGTCTAATACGAACACGTATTTTGAGTTTCTCCATTTTTAAGTTGCAAAATGCAGTTAAATAGTCAGGTTACTTCATCTTTATATTGCAAATTTTTGGTTATATATTAATATTTTGTTCGCTAGTTGCGATAAACATTTTTTTTTTTTTGGCAAAAGTTTAATTTTAGAAATGCACTATTGAAAAGAGTTTAGAAACCATTATTAAAAAAAAGAAGATGTATTCATATCATCTTATTAGATTTGATAAGCAAATCATGTGATATTATACTTGAAAGATTTGTGGGTGAAACAAACAATTGCAAATTAAGGGAGCTGTCTATTATAACACATTTAATTTAAGATACCCATACTTAAACTAAATTTTACGCTATAAATTAAAAAAGTTTTATTTCGTTTTATTTCATGTGTCTTGAAAAATATACATTTATTTTCGACAGTTCGATAACGAGACTATCGGAATTGGAACGTTGCGCACCGTCGTGTGCAACAGCCCCTAAAATTTTTGTTCTAAAACCATTATTTCATTTCCTCTACACATATGCATCGTTCCATTTTCCATAAGTGTCAGTGTCATCATTTATCAATTATCATTTGATTATTATATTTTACAATATAATATGTGTTTAAGAAAAATCAAATACAACTCCTCCGAAGCATAATGAGACAGTAGTAGACGTAGACCGCAGTTTGTCAACGAACTTGTGCATTTCATGCATTGAAACGCAATGTCAATCCACACATAATATTTGCTTTGTAAACTGTTTTTAAGTTAAAATACATATACACAAATAGTGTTAAATATAAACACGTACAGAACATACATCTGCACATACATATATTAAACGCATCGAATAACACAAAAAGCTGATTTAACAATGCGCGAATTCAAAGTTGTTGTGCTTGGGTCTGGGGGAGTTGGTAAATCGGCTCTCACGGTGCAATTCGTTTCGGGATGCTTTATTGAAAAGTATGATCCCACAATTGAGGACTTCTACCGCAAGGAAATAGAGGTACGTAAACGTAAACCTTCGCATGGATATCGGGGGGGGGCAGACATAATCAATTTACAAACGAATCGCAGACATACGCACATACTTATGTATATACTGAGCGTAATCACGCACATACATATGAACGTCTGTGCTTACAAGCATATACAGACATATGTATGTACATATGTACGTAGATACATATAATGGGCGATTAATTGTATATGCACATACATATAGTACATATGTTCTTGTAGGTGCGAAATGTGCCCAAGTATTTGTATTTATGTATGTGCCCATACATAGGACGTTGTAAGCCCACACATAGTATGTAATTCATAAATAATCGCGCATACGAACATATTTACATGCGTCTGTGCAACCAAATGTGCACAGTTGTGCATAGGCGTGTGGGTGTTGGTGCAAGGATTAATGGCCAAGCCAGTTTTAAGATGATTCATTAGTGTCAACTGGCCATGCTAAGTTAATTGGAAACTATAATATTACATTTCCCCTCGTTTCTGGCCAAGCCAGCTGCATTTCTACCCTTTTTATTCGCGCAGCCCACGAGTGCAAGCGCCTAAACTCGTTCCAAAGATATGAATGACACATGCATGTACACATTTACATGCACACAGTTCATCGGACATCAGAGACGGAGTTGTCGTTCTATGTGCATACATATGTACATATCTCTCTATAGATGCAAAACGCATTTAATGTGTTCATCAAGAGCGGACTAACATCTAATGATGTTAAAGACAAAGGAAGAGAGTTTCTTCCGCGTACGCACATACCCACAATGGCAAATACTACCCCATAAGTACAGAAAGCACTTGTGCAACCCCTAAGATTGCAGCTTTAGTTTAACGAAAAGTACAACTATTGCAATACACCCACCCTCGGACGGCAACAATTGATTGATTGATTCTGTTCATTGCCCCCCCCATTGCTTATCATTATTAGCTTGTAATAATTTCCTCTTTGCCTCACAGGTGGACAGCTCGCCATGCGTCTTGGAAATTTTGGATACAGCGGGCACAGAGCAATTCGCATCCATGAGAGATCTCTATATCAAAAATGGTCATGGTTTTATTGTAATGTATTCACTTACGAACCATCAAACATTTCAGGTATGCCGGCAGTTTCATTCGTTGGAATAAAGCTCTCTTTTGCACTTGGTAATATTCGTTTCATTTAATTTGTTCCGCAGGATATTTCTAGTATGAAAAATGTGATCACTCGTGTTAAAGGAAGTCAGCCGGCACCCATCCTACTAGTCGCGAACAAATTCGATTTAGATTGCCAAAGAGAGGTATCCACCGCAGAAGGTAAGCATATTCATTGATTTATTTATTCATCGTTGTTACTTGTTATTAATAAAATAAAGCTAACTCGTTTCAATATTTTCACTTTAAAGGTAATGCCTTGGCACAACTGTGGGACTGTCCATTTATTGAAGCATCAGCTAAGGATCGGATAAACGTTAACGAAGTATTCGCCACCATCGTTCGAGAGATGAATTTGACGCAAGAGAATCGGCAAAAAAAAAATTACTGTTGTTGTACGCTTTTATAGAAATTTTGTAAAATTGTAAGATTATTATAGTTAAAAAATAAAATTACTAATATTTAATAGATAACGAACAAAGTACGGAGGTTTTGTTTCTTTGATGGACTCATTACCTTGGTTCATTTGGAACGATTACCTTGGTTCATTTACCTTGGTTCATTTGGAACGATTTGGAATCGTGATTCATTGTGAGAACCGAATGAAAAGATCTCTCTCTCGCAGCTATGTGAAGTCACTGGGCTTCCAAAATAGCGAATTTAAATTTAAAGAACAAAAATGTGGACAGAGCGAGCAATAAATTCGAAAAGGACAATGGAAATAGACTTTAAAAAGATTTGTATTGATCGATAAAATCTAGTAAAAACAGAAATGAACACAACATTAACGCAAAATGAACTAAAACCTGTTCAAAACCTAAGTTTGATTCAAAGCGCAAAAACTCAGCCTAGTGTATTGCTGCTTGCATTATAATTAAACAAGTCGAAATATCATAAGAGAGTCTGAAAACCCGCGAGATATAGATGCGCCGACCATCTGGATGGTTTCCTAATCACAACTTGGAATCTACAGAATATAAAACCCAGGCGAATTGAGATCATTTTGATAGGGCATCATTAATTATATTTTCCAACGTAATGAGTGTATCATTTATCCATCTTCCTTCAGCATGAACACCAGAAAAGTCAGAAAAGCACTGCAAAAATAGTACAATGCCTTTTCTTTGTTCAGTCAGCGCTGTGGCTGATTTCCGATTAATCTGATTTCTTTTTAAAAACAAATTTAACAGAATAAATGTGTTTTTCTTTAGTCGTACCTTGTAAAAGTCACAAGATGGTACATGAGTCATCACTGCTGGCGACCGACCACACCTTTAGTCCACCTCAACTCTCTCCCAAAGTGCTGGAAAGTCCGAAAGTTGGGCTCTTAATTGGCTAGTTCTTGTCCCTTTTGTTTTAGTTACTTCCTCTTTAGCTCCTTAATCCCACAAATATATATTTAATAGCCACACAGAACACAAAATGCAATAAGATGTTATATAAAGAAATACTATAAAATTTGAAAAATATTTAATTTAGAATAATACAAAATATAAAACTTTTAGGTCTAATACAGATTGTATACATTTCAATTAATTAATTTTATACCATTCCAAATCGTCAGGTTTATGGGAAGACGGCGGATTCACAATGGTCTGTGCGTCATTGAACAAATTACTGCAAATATTATTATCCTCAATCTGTGGAATAGGGATTTATAATTATTAGTATGCCTTGGGCAAAAGGGGGGAAGTTTGTTACCTGAAGGGAAGACACTAAGTTATCTGGGCAGTCGAGCACGCTAAGTCCAGATTCTGCAAAGAAATAAGCAAGTGAGAGATGTGTTAGGAAATGAGTTTATTATTTCAGTTCAGCCTCTATTATCTCAAGACCAGGACTGAGTATACTGAGTATGGTGAAAGCAGAGAGATGCCATGGGAATTACGTGATCTGATCTCCGCCACCCGCCCACTGTCCACTGTGTGTGCTTGTTCAAGTGTTATCTAGGCGATATCTCTATATCTCTATAGATAAACAGAGGTCTCTTGCGCGCTGCTTACGCTAGTTTTTGGTGTGTTTTGGGTTTGAATTTGAATTTGGAACGAGGAGGAGACTTACGCATTCTGGGATCATTCCATGAAGTCGTTCGATCAATGTGATTTATAAAGTAAATATCTCCGGACTCGGTAACTGCCTGCTCCCAACCATCCGGCAGTGGACCTGGACCCATATTGTTAGCAATGGTCGATGTGGTAGTTTGTTTTGTTGTTTGCAAAACATCTATCGAACAAAAATAATCATAATTACAAAACCAAAGTAAATAAAGACAAATTAAATTAAAACGAGAGAGAGATGCTGGCAGTATAAAAGCGGATTGTAACGGATGGGGAACATCATGCAGCACACTTAGAACTTTAATTTCGATTCCCCAATGCCCAATGACCTTCACGAGACTCTGAATACCTTCAATACCTTCATTCCATCCCCAAAAATATGATAAATTAGTCCAAAAAGTAGGCTCCCTCCGAAAACCGTCAGAAATGAACTTGAACATGCGTTAAGTTAATTGTGTTATAGCCTCTTACAACCTCTTTTTTCGTATCCCTACCTATAGCCCAGAGCACAAGATTAGTTCAAGACAGGTGAGATTCAAATGGGTTACGTTAAGGGTAGCGCCACAGGAACTGGTACATGTATGAGATAAATAAAGGGGATGCCTACCATTCTGCTTTATTCGCTCGGCCATTAAGCTCTGCTGCTGTTGACGATATTGAATTCTGGGATCCTCCCACTGCGTTGATTTTGTAGTATGGCTGAAAGGAAACGGAAAGAAAAATTGTTAGACTAACAAAAATGAGCTTAGGGAAGCTTATAATTAGCTGGAATATAATTAAAATGTATCAAGACTCGGAAAGCCTTTTCTAATAATAAAGAATATCTTTATTGGTTTAATATTGATCTACCTTTTCGATTCTGTAACAAATAAAGACCTTGTAACAATGGTAATTATTACTAAATAGGTTTAAAGATAAGAATGAACTTAGGGAAGCTTATAATTAGCTGGAATATAATTAAAATGTATCAAGACTTGCAAAGCATTTTCTAATAATAAAGGATAAATTTATTGGTTTAATATTAATCGACCTTTTCGATTCTGTAACTAATAAAGACCTTGAAACAATGGTAATTATTACTGAATAGGTTTAAAGATAATCTGAGTCGAAAAACCATAGAATTCCCAAATGTATAAGACGGTTAGCAAACCGCCAAGGATATCTGCCATTGACTATGTCTAGAAAAGGCATTAAGGCCCAGTTTTGGCCTCAAGTATAAAATACGTTTTATTTAAACATAAATATACTTTAAATTATATTTAAGAAACCCAAAAAATGTTTAAAATACCCGATTTATAAGAACTCATACTCACTTCAAGTAGTAGATCTGGCCATCGTTGGTCTTGGCCTGCTCCCAGCCTGGTGGCAAGGCGCCCAGTTGCCGCTGCAACTGAATAGGGCTTACCACGTCGTAGGAGCGCTGCTTCTTGTGCACTGTCTGCGTGGACATCGGCATGTCCTGCGACATGCACGAGTTCATGGCATCGAGCTCAATGGAGCTGGGAGCCGTTGCACCAGAGCTTGGCTGGAACTCGGCGGCACTATTCTCGGGGAAAGTGGGCCCAGCTGGCTGCTGGCTGGCTCCTGGATTGGCCTCGCTCCTGGCGCGCACATTGTAGTTCTGCTGCAGCGAGGCGGGGCTGCTGCGAGCGCGGAAGTGATGTATCGCCAGGCGGCTCTGCTGTGGGGATGGCTGCTGCTGCTGCTGCTGCTGGATCTGTGAGATGGCGGATATGGGCGGCTGCCCGTCCACGGGCTGTGCCGCCTTGATGCTGCTAATATTGCTGATGTTCGACTGCGATCCAGCATCGTAGGTGGAGTCGGCGCTGTTTGCGCGCGAGTGCGAGGGGGCCGGGGGCGTGAAGAAGGAGTTGGGCAGCTTCCGCATGCGGAAGGGGAGCTGGAGGGGGCGCTTGGCATCTCCGGGGTTCAGCACACTGTCGAACAGCGCCTGCAGATTATCGTCCGTATCCTGGTTAACGCGCACCACCAAGTTGTTGGACTTGATCGGCGACAGCATGTCCTCGTCATCGATCTCCTTCTCGATCAGGTTGTTTGTATTGCTTGTCGACATCGTCTCGTCGCTTCGTTAACATAAAAGAAGGCACTTAGTGTATACAAATGTTACTACATAGAATTATCTTATCGGGCACGTAGGTGTATATATATGTTCGGTCATATACATATCACTCCATCTTGTGGGGGCGAAACTATTACATTAAGGTGTTAAAATTAAACTTCGTTGCAATAAATAATAGTAATAATAATAATTCAACGGAACTGCCAACATAAAACAAACACTCGCGAGGAACACCATCCAGCACGCTTTGTCAACACTTGTCCATTCGATAACACTCTCAGCGTTCCCCCAGCTATCGATTTCGTGTCTATTCTGCAAAATGTGGTATCCAAAATGGGAGTCTATTCTTTTTTTTTTACAAATTAAGTAATAATAAATAGTATCTATACAAAAATTAGTAACCCTTCTGGTGGCGAAACTCACCATATATAAGATATTATTAGGAAACTGACGGGGACTAGACGTCTCACCGTCTATCTTGAAGTAACATAATGAAATTTAAAATAAAATGTATTTCCAAAGTCCCTAAAATCTAAATCTTTAAGGTATGTAGTATATAGAGCATTATGCATTATGCTTAAAAGTATAAATATATATAGTTTATAAAAAACATATTTTTTCAAGAGTTAAATATTCGCTATTTTTAATACAATGAATGATTTAAAAAAAAAAATTAAAATAATTGTTTTTTATTTATTATTTAGGCCTAGTTTAAAAATATATTCATTTAATTCACATATTCGTTAAAACTATGGAAATCATTCCAGTGGTATATTTTAACGCTCGTTCTACGGTCCCACTAATTCGAACAAGAAAGTAATCGATCTTTCACAATGAAAAAAATCGATTTAGGTACAACTTTTTAAGCATATTAAGCTTTTTAAATCAAGTATAAAACAATTAGTATTAGCACCTTAAGTTAAATAAATCATATCTTCTCTGCAAAGCAAAAAAATAAAAACGACGTAAAAATAATACTTAAATCAAGTAAATCAAAATAGGCAATTCTCTTTTAAATTAAAAAGATAAAAAACTATGCTATTAAATTTTAAGGAATCTTCCATGGCCAATTTTGTACTCCGCGTCGCATTAAAAAAACAGATTCGCATCGATAGTTCATTCAAATGGAAAATATCGATATTAATTTCGAAGAAAAAGCATCGATGCGTCGAATAAATCGATTTGATTCCATCCCTAGCGATTGGCACGACACAATTCAGAAGCATTTCGCAAATAATTAAAGTCCAAATGAATCAAATGTAAAATGATCAGCGCGATATTAAACATATTCTGGATTCCCATTGGGGGATTCCTCTCATTTCTGATATTTATCTCTGCCATCAACAAATCCATCGGCGTCCGCAAGGCGTATGTGAACCTGCTCCTAAGGATATTTGAGGTAAATAATGTTTTTTCGGGACCAATTGACTAAATCTAGTTTCATTCGCTGTGCATTTTAAGTCTAGCTTCATTTCGCAAGTTGCAGAGTGATTAGTAGTGAGGTATTCCAAAGTCCATAAATATAGTCAGCGTTTGGAATATACTAGCACACGGCGTGTCGTACGCATGTACGAACCTACAGACATATGCACAAAAGCGTCGTTTTCCAAGGCTTTTCAAATACTTAAACTTTTTTTAAACAGTCAGCGAAAGAGGAATTAAGGTTTAATTTTAAACTCTGAGTCAATATATCACTTTACAGGCTGGTAAAGCGCCAGTCATTACCTCGCCTGATTATGGTTATGATACCTCTTATCTATAGATAATCCCGCCAACAACGAACTACATAATAACTAATCAACAACTATGCTTCCATTTCTAGTACGGTCGAGTTAGTATAGAGACAGCATCCAAAGAAAATCAACAATATTCCGTAAACAATTGCAAGACTGACGACAAACAGGGAGTGCAACTGGTGGACGACGCCGATTCCAAGGAAGCTACCACAAACGGAGCCACCTTAATAACCAGAGATGCAGTGCTGCTGCCACAACCTCAGGAACCTGGCCCCGAGAAGCCAGTCTCAACCAAGAAGGTAAGCAGAAAGTTCGCATGTACTGTTGTGACATTAATTTATATAATTATTTATTAATTATTGGAACATTGTGCCTTGCAGGATGAAATCAACTTTGATTTCGAGAAATGTTTGGACTATGTCAAGTCGGGCGTAGAGGCCATTATCGAGGACGATGTGACGTCCCGCTTCGAGGCGGAGGAGCTGAAGAGCTGGAACATGCTCACGCGCACCAACAGACACCACGAGTTCATTTCGTGGAAAATAACTCTCATCTGGATGGTCGGCTTCTTCATCCGATATGTATTCCTGATGCCGCTGCGAGTATTAGTTTGCTTCGTTGGTGTAAGTACAATTGTTTGACTCAAACGGGGGCTTTCCCACAACTACACTTGACTTGTCCCCCCCCGATTCCCCTTGCATGCGAATAATTGCCCCCAAGGAATATTCTTATCAATATTTAATTCGCCTTCGATAATGGACAATTATCGCATGCAAGGGAATCGAGGTCGTGTTAGACTTCTTTGGACGAATAGAAAATTACCAAACGAACGAAAACTGGCTGTACGATATTTCCAGGGAAGGGAGGATGTTTCCTAGTTGGGTTCTTAGAGATTTATAGGGGTTTTCTACGGATTCCTAGTCTGGCTTTCCCAGACTTTGCTTCATGCGGTGACCGAATTCAGATAGAAATCTCTGTGTAAAGGGGAGGATAATAGGGATGCTCCCCAGTTCAGGAAGCGGTAAGCGGGAGATTCAGGTACCTGCTGAGCGCTCAAGAAGAATTTCCTATGGAGCAAAGCAGCGACGGTGCGAGTACACGAATTTTACCGGCCACGCATGAATAAAAGCGAATGAGAACTTTACATTAACGGTGAGAACCTACCCCATGAGCGATTCCACAAGAAAGTAGAACCATTTTACAGAAAAAAGTCCCACGGGGTTATCAGGGATTACCTTAGGATAGTCCCCTCTCGACATGGAATCGCGCGCGTTTTATTTTCAAACTATTTCTTTGAGTAAATACAACAAAAAACTTTTCAGTCTTTGTAGATAAACTTTGTTAACAACTCTTCTGTTGATTATTTATTTATCATCTTAATTAACAAACGTTGTAAGCATTAACTTGATTCATGTTTCCCCTTTAGCATAATTAAAGCCACGAGCATATTATTTTGTAAAGTAATAATCTGAATTTACAAAGACAGGGATTATTTTTTTTAATGTTTCAGTTGAATAGATTTACTATTAACTCTTTTTGTGTTATATTGTGTTGTCCGTCTTAAATAATTTAATTTCTCTCTAATTAATATCATTTGATTCCTAGGTTTTATTTGCAGTTTTTTCAAACTCCATTGTGGCTTTGCTACCTTTTCGATTTGTACGGCTTTCTTTAGCGAGCTTATCGTTTAAAATCACGTTCCGCCTTATTTCAAGTTCTCTGTCATCCCTTATAAAGTTCCACAATAAACAATATAAGCCCACTGTTTCTGGGTTCTGTGTGGCGAACCACACCTCTCCCTTGGATGTGGCGATATTATCGACCGATTGTACCTATTCTTTGGTGAGAACGAAATTTTACCTTAAATTCGTCATTTAAATATTGGTTTCATTTGAAAATTGAAAAGTTCATGCATGTTACATTTCGAAATCGCATCTATTTGTGTGTCGTACTTATACTATATAACTAAGAGCACTTAATCCTCGAGCTTTAACATAAAACCCCTCATTCTGTTGCTGAATTTGTGATATATTTTTCCTGTAATAAGCAATATAACTCGCCCGGTAACTGCAGAAATATATTGCTCAACGTTTTTTTATTAGTTCTTCGACCGACCGTTCGATGTTATCAAAAAGTTTCCAATGCATATGCCATCGCCGATAGCCATTATCTTTGTATACATGGAGTTTAGACCCTGCGTATATTATTAACATACCTATAAGCATCGATAACTTTCGGTCAACCTTGCTGACACGAAGAACTCTTTCATAACAACTTGATAAGTATGTGAACTGTTCGGAATTCGGGGAAAGGATCGGTTCGAGTTCGAAAGCATGCGTGAATTTAGTATATTATCACTCTATGTTGCAATATTGGCTTTTGTCATTGTCCCCCCGCCTAAATGTATGTGTCTGTAAAGTCAGTTTCGGGCTGATTCGTTAACTTCCTCGCTTGCGGCGTACCCGAGTCCCCGAGAAATCCCCCCGGAATCAGGTAAGATAAGCCATGTGAATGAAATTAATTTATTAGGTTATTTGCTTTTCTTATGACGCCCCTGCCCCTTGTACTGTTTCGGTAATTCGTCTGTCGATAAGTTTTAGCTATTTCAGGTGTTTTCTGGTCGGCGGGTGGGCTCGTCAAACGGTAATCATTCGATTGAAGCCAAAGCATCGAAATGATGACCTTTAGATTCTAGGCGAACGATAAAAAACTACCTTGAAGTGTTGACTTGATGTTAGGTTTGAGATATTAGCATTTTCACGTCACTCTATTTACAGAATATTCAATGATTGTTCAAACTTACATAGGTCGGGGCTTGGCGCACTTACATTTCAATAGACTCGAAAATGTGAGTGTGAACAAGCCATAAGCGCACTCGAAAATGTGAGTGTGAACAAGCCATAAGCGCACGTACATTTCAAATGACTCGAAAATGTGAGTGTGAACAAGCCAAAAGGAAACTGTACCTGCAATATCCGATCCTTTCAATTATTTGGACCAGCAACTCGATCAGGGCCCTCTCAATATAAACTGACTTTAAGAATACCCTCACCATGTTCCCATTCTCGTTTCTTGTGCGATCCTAGGTAGTGTGGTTAACTATTTGCACGGCGGCCGTGGGCTATGTGAAGGACGGGCCCTGCAAGCGCAAACTTGTCAATCAGGTACTCGGCATTTGTTTCGGCGTCTTGTCCAGTGCAATATCGGCGGTTATAACTTACCACAATGAGGAAAATCGCCCGTCATCTGGTATTTGTGTTGCGAATCATACCAGTCCAATCGATGTGCTGGTCTTGATGTGCGATTCTACTTATTCGCTGGTAAGGCAATTTTAGAACCTAAACACAACACTAATCACTTGTATGGAAATACTTACTCACTCTTTGTTTTTAGTATCCAAATTTATTCTTATTTCGTAGTCTCCCGTAGAATAAATAGAATCTCACAAAAATATTAGCAGGGGTGCCCAAGGAATCGTCGCGGATTTTAAAATCAATTGAAGCTGAGTCCAAAAGTAGGCAACCAAATATTTCAGGTTACATATTGAGAGTGTTATTTTTTGTAGAATAGAAAATACTCAAGCAATATAATGAGTTTACTATAGATATAATACTTCATAATATCAGCTGTATACTCAATAGTATAGTTTTTATACTCAATTGCAATTGTGTATTTTCGAGTATTATTTTTTATACGAACCTCCATCGAATATTCGATAACATATCGCGTTAGTTCGAATTCAGTGCTTTGCTGTTTGTCGCGTTAGTGATTTTTCTCAAGTTTGATGCAGATTAGTATAATTTTTAACATACAAGAGTATAGAATTCATGTAACAATAGTATAATTTTTAGAACATAATTCTTATTTGGTGTACTTTTGGACACCATCTCAATGGATACTAAATCCACAGCAGTTTCCTTGGCACCCCTGTTATATGTAACTTAGAAGTGGTATAAACAACTGATTAAAGTGAACTTCGTTGCCTTTCTTAGTTGTGCTTTGGAGTATCCTTAATATTGATCTTGACTAGGATGTGGACAGTTCATTGAGCTTACAAAAATATATTTCAACTTTACCATTGGCTTACCACCAAGTTTATTTCCAGCTTTCAATAAATATCAGATTCGAGAGCACATTCTTGGGAATGTTTTAAGTAATTGGTTAGGTTCTGCAGAAACTAAACAATTTTGAGAAGCCCCAAAGCAACTACTCGAATCGATAATTGGCTTTTCCCCTAAGTGCACGTGTATGTAGGTACTAACCCGAATTTAAGCTTGCATTTTGGTGATGGTTCTATGTTGTTTGGCGTTTTATTTGTAGCTTTTTGTGTTATGTTTCGTTGTGGTTTGAGCAGTTAAAGAGCTTGCATCGGTTTTATAGATTGGCCAACGCCATGGCGGCTTCCTGGGTGTCCTGCAACGAGCCCTGGCCCGGGCATCGCCCCACATCTGGTTTGAGCGCGGCGAGGCCAAGGATCGGCACTTGGTCGCCGAGCGGCTCAAGCAGCACGTCTCGGACCCCAACAACCCACCGATCCTCATCTTCCCGGAGGGAACCTGCATCAACAACACCTCGGTTATGCAGTTCAAGAAGGGAAGCTTCGAAGTTGGCGGCGTCATCTATCCAGTGGCCATAAAGTTCGTACTCCTAGTTAGTTTAAAGTCGGACAAATTTTAAGGCTTCAATTTCCTTTTCATAGATACGATCCGAGGTTCGGGGACGCCTTCTGGAACAGTGCCAAGTACTCGATGATGCAGTACCTCTACATGATGATGACCTCGTGGGCCATCGTGTGCGACGTGTGGTACTTGCCGCCGATGTACCGGCAGGATGGGGAGTCGGCGATCGACTTTGCGAACCGCGTGAAGAGCGTCATCGCCAAGCAGGGCGGCTTGATTGATCTGGTCTGGGACGGACAGTTGAAGCGAATGAAACCAAAGAAGGAGTGGAAGGAGATCCAGCAAGTCGAGTTTGCCAATCGGTTAAAGTCCGATTCGACCTAAGTAAGCTACAGCGTCGACTGTGGAGTGTACATTATTTTGATAATTTGTATTGCAGCGACTGTAAGTTGTATAAATTACGATTAACTATTGGATGGTTTAATAAAAAGATGAAGTCAACTGTACAATTATAATATTATTTGTATCTTAATTAATTTATCTACTATTTTGTACAAAATAAACGATATCTGATAAACGCCACGTGATTATCGCCTCAGCATCGCATCGTCTTGACTTGATGAGTTGCAAATTAATTTCTTTGTTATGCTAAAAGCTAAAACCAAAACCTCAAAAAATGGGCCATCGGAGTGGCTTTCGAAGGTGAAACGAGAGAGAAGACGAGAGAGATCGGGTCAGTGACCTTATGAAGTTGCATTATCATTAAAAACCAAGATACTAACCCAAGGAAAATGATCTCCCAGCTATTTTAGTGTTGCTCATAATTATCCGTTCTGCAGATATTTTTATAAATGACTCACTGTGTGTGTGTGGGTGGGTGTGTGTCTGCGCCACTTTTAAGTCGCGCAGCATTTCTATTTTATAATAATTGCCGTATCTCGAATGGTAATTAAAATATACTTCCGCCTTTTTGGTAGTGTAAATCCCCATGTCTGCTCTTAACTAACCCTGAACTGTCGCCAAACCAAATACATTGTACATAATTATATTGGAATCGACGAACTTTCGGGCCAAAAAACATATCAACAATGCGGGCGGCAATCCATATTGTTGAAAAAAGGCACGAGTCAATAGGTCTGGCCTTCATAAATTGTTAGGCTCATTGCCAATCGCAAGTGAGCGATTTACAATTAACAAATACCCAAGATACTCGTTTATTTATAGATATGTTTATACATGGGCATCGCATCGCATCGCCTCGCAGCATCCGAGATGATGAAAAGATTGTTCATTTCCATATGCATATTCATGCGGCTTCTAATGAAACACTTGTGGCTATATATGATACATTTCCATGGATGTATACCGAATAATATGCCGAATACTCTCCTCGAAAACTGGAGCGTTTCTTTTTCGAATATGCAAATATCTACATACATATTTATGTATGTAAAGATTCGAATCGAAATATGCAGCTGTATTTTTACACAGATCAACAGGGTATTAAATGATTAATAAAACACTTGAGGCTTTATTTAAAACATTTCCATGGATGTACATACTTATATGTACATATATGCATGTACATATTCCCGCCGAATACTCTCTTCGAAAACTGGAGCGTTTCCTTTTCGAATATGCAAATATCTACATACATATTTATGTATGTAAAGTTTCGAATCGAAATATGCAGCTGTATTTTTTACACAGATCAACAGGGTATTAAATGATTAATAATACACTTGAGGCTTTATTTGGAACATTTTCATGGATGATACAAATGTACATATACCCGCCAAATACTGTGTTCGAAAACTGGAGCGTTTCTTTTTCGAATATGCAAATATATACATACTACTCGTATGTAAGTAAAAACTGGATTCGAAATGTGCATCTGTATTTTTACACAGATCAACAGGGTATTCAAATGATTAAGCTGTGTGTGCGTAACGTATTTATTTATGGAACTGGGTTGGCCAGTTATGAGTTATTTTCGTATTTCTTAGACTAAAATAAGGCCATGAAGGTACTTTGATACATCTCGAATGTGTGTGCCTATATTTTTAGACTTCATACATACATATTTACATCTGCGCGGACACCATGATGGTGTGCGTGCTGACAGCTAATAAATTAATTGTTGCGTAAAATCGGTTCGATACGTGTGCCTGTAATTACATACGAGCACGGGATGTAAGTAAAACCACGGTGCCGTACCCGAACCCGACCCAGAACAATGTTTCGATTTTGCACACGCCCACTCTCTTGCATGCAGTACACAGATACAGTACGAATACATACACAGACACAGTGCAGAAACCAGTATTTCGAATTCGAGAACGGAGAACGGAGAACCGAGAATACGGGGAAATCGAAGTAACATAACTATGCTACTGCTGCTGTTACCAGCCCAAAAATGAGACATCGGTGTGGATATAGCCGAGAGTACGTACACCACATACACACAGAGGGGCCGTGTGTATTGCATGATAAATAATGATATATTCAGAAAGTGCTGTTTTTATTACGCAAACTGTATTTTCTTAGTTGTGCCGTGTGCATCCACAAATATAGACTACCTGTGTACAGAATCTTTCCAGTCTAGTCCGCGGCATTTCCGACGAATAGGAACTACTTCACAAGAGTACCTCCGAGGTATATACATACAGATAGCAGATATATCAGATATACATATATATGCCCGATCCCAATCCTGATCGCAGGCGCATTGGATTTACTGCATCCGCGGATAGCAATAATTAATTAAAGTTCTTTGCACCCGCAGACACACGCACACACACAGATCACAAAATGCCTTTTGTTCCCGTGGAAACTCCCAAGTGCCCTGCGTGCGGAAAGTCGGTCTACGCCGCCGAGGAGCGCGTTGCCGGAGGCTACAAATTCCACAAGACCTGCTTCAAGTGCAGTAAGTGATCGAACTTACCTATTGTCCCCCAACTCTGGATAATACTCACAATTCTCCATCAATCCTTTACCCTCCCTTACCCTTAGGCATGTGCAACAAGGCTCTGGACTCGACAAACTGCACGGAGCACGAGAAGGAGCTGTTCTGCAAAAACTGCCACGGCCGCAAGTACGGACCCAAGGGCTACGGTTTCGGTGGTGGTGCCGGCTGCCTGTCCACGGACACCGGTGCCCATCTGAACAGAGAGTAAGGACTAAATTGGTTAATGTGTTTTTTGTATATGAAATGTGTAAAATTCCTTGAAATTAAATGTGTAGTTTTGCTTTCTATTAGAACCTGTCTCTGTATGTCTCTTAAATGTCCAGTCGGATGCACTGCATCCCAGACCCTGACCCTAATTAAAAGCCATTTCTCATTTACCTCTAATCATTATTTGTCTGGGAAATGCCACCAATCAAAGCCACCTCCCCCAGGGATATCTAGTTTCTACGGCTGGAATAATTCCGAAAGATACATATAAACGATTGTTTTACATACATATGTTATTTATGTCCCAAATACACACACATATGTAAAATAATTTTGTATTTTTGTTTACAACGCCCACTACACACATACATACATACATACATACAGACTGTAAATTAATAAAATAAAATGTATTTGTAAGCTTATTCATGTTTTATTTATAGTCGTTTTTTTCGTTTTCGCATCTTCTCTTGTCGCTGTCTACATGATCCGTAGAATTCCCCCTTTTCGGTTTCTCTGTTTTTTGTGAAGCATATTCTTCTGTTTCGTGTCTTCTGTGTCCGTGTCTCCGTGTCTTCGTGTCTTTGGTGACTAAGACACTTGTCTTCGGGGAGCTGATCCCCTAATGACTGTCCACTGTCCATTTAAAGACTATAATTGAGGGAAGCATCTGCGAATCTTTTTAGATTTGTTCAGCCGAAAATACCACCGAAGGCGCCCGATGGCTTGGGATGTCCTAGGTGTGGCATATATGTCTATGCCGCCGAGCAAATGCTGGCGCGAGGAAAGGTAACATATTATGCGCTGTAGATATGGATCTGTATTTCGGGGGTCTAAATTCGCTTTATCTCAGGGCTACCATCGAAGGTGCTTCAAGTGCGTACAGTGCAACAAGACCCTGGACTCAACGCTGCACTGTGATGGTCCCGACAAGGACATTTACTGCAGAGGTACTTTGACTTTAACTCAAATTTATATCACTAGCTGCTCGTGGGATCTTTAAAGCTTACTTTTCCAGGATGTTATGCCCAGAAGTTTGGGGCCAGGGGCTACGGACACATTGGCATTTCCTCCTTGGGTCTAATGTCCGATATCAAGGATTGCGAGTGGCAAAGGTAGGAACAGAAAAAGGGTTTCAAATGAATCTAGAAAAGTAAAACCCCTGACACTTCCAGCGACATGGCTCCCAAGACGGCTGCCATTAATGTGGAGCAAATTCAGGCGCCAATAGGTGAGGGATGTCCTCGTTGTGGTGGCGTCGTTTTCGCCGCGGAACAGGTGCTGTCCAAGGGCAGGCCCTGGCACAGGAAGTGCTACAAGTGCCGGGACTGCACCAAGACCCTGGACTCCATTATCGCGTGCGATGGACCGGACAATGAGGTCTACTGCAAGACTTGCTACGGCAAGAAGTGGGGACCCCATGGCTACGGATTCGCCTGCGGATCCAGCTTCCTGCAAACCGATGGCATTACGTGGGTAGTCAGAGTACTTCTCGAAGGCTTGGATTCCATTAAGTGAGCATTACTCCGCTTTCAGTGAAGATGACGCCGGTTCCCAACGACCATTTGTGGCTCCGGACACCAAATCGATCATGGCCCCGGACGGCGAGGGCTGTCCACGATGTGGTGGCGCTGTCTTTGCGGCCGAACTGCAGCTTTCCAAGGGGAAAATGTGGCACAGGAAGTGCTTCAACTGCGCCAGGTGCCACAGACCCCTGGACTCGGTGCTAGCCTGCGACGGACCCGATGACAACATCTATTGCAAGCTCTGCTATGCGAAGCTCTACGGACCCAAGGGCTTTGGGTATGGACTCTGTCCCACTCTGGTCTCCACCAACTATGACTACACGCCCAGCTGGTAAGTGGAAGTTTGGGGTTTCAGCTAAATCTGAGGGGCTCCGAGGGACTAAGGAACACTCTTAGAGTATTACCTCTGCTTTTCTCAAGGAAATTCAATACAAACTTAACTTTCAGTTGGGGAATGATTGATCGCAATGGTCAAAAGTCAGAGAACGGATGTCCCAGATGCGGCTTTATGGTTTTTGCGGCCGAGCAGATGAAGAGCAAGAATAATATTTGGCACAAGCTGTGCTTCTACTGCTCGGAGTGCCGGAAGTATCTGGATTCGACGAACTTGAACGACGGACCCGACGGCAACATCTACTGCCGATCCTGCTACGGCAAGTTCTACGGACCGAAGGGTGTGGGCTACGGCATCGGAGCTGGCACACTGACAATGGCTTAAACCTACGACCAAAAAAGCGTGCCCAAGGGCTGATTCCACACCTGTAGGCAATAAGCTCCAAGATTGCCATCAGGTGTGTCCGAGTCCTTGGGCGCCCACATTTTTGAGGCTGACGAGTAAGCGTAGTATTGTACTTCCACAAATAATGGTTAAACACAGCTCCAAAACCATCGACATTTAATTAGGAAATCTGAAAACTGATCAGAGATATATATATATATGGCGAGTGCCCTTGTGGGGATTAGTATGAGAATTGTTCATGTCTCGAAAATAAGTAACGAAAACGCGTTCTCAGCTCGGACTGAATCTTTATGCTGGGAACTGCGAAAACGAAGTGCCTTTATTCGAATATTGTGTGTATGGCGAGTGTAGTATAACAAAGTCTATATCCTATAAGTTTCGAAACAACGACTAATAAACGATTAACTATATTCTCTTCGTTTTATTGGTTCTTTTAGGTGTTTATTTATATATGTAACGGTAGGACAGAGTATTGACAGAGGGTCTAAGCGGCATATGTTTGCGGGGTTCCTTTTATTCAAAATATATTAACGATTATGGAAAGAGTACATAATATTGGAATGGACGTTACGATCAGCAGGGAGCTGCCCGACATTGTGGAGTTGCAACAATCGGCGGAGTAGTACAGGATCTTGGGATACAGCGATTTCCAGAAGTTGATCCTTTGATTGTTGAGCAAGTTGTCCGTGTTGAAGCTCTCGTCGATCAGAAGCACTGAGTCATTGTTCGGGGTCACCGCGTTCCACTTGACGTAGACGTTGGACTTCGTGGGATTGGATGTCTTGGCAAAGTTCGCCCATAAGGTCATGATTATGTCGGCATTCCGCTTGTCCGTCGACTTCCAATCGACCGTATTGGTCATGTACGGGTTGCCCCAGACGAACACCTGGTCGAAGTACTTGGGCACGCTTATCCAACTGGGAAGATCCTGGAGCACCGACCGCGGCCGCATCTTGAACAGGTAACTATAGACGATGCCGTCCTTGCTGATCATGTCGGCGAACGTCTGCATCGGCGTAATGTAAAACTTTTCCGTGTGGGCACTTATTATGTGCTTGTTGGCCTTCTTCGCGTCCGTGTCCGAGTCGTTGGCGTAGATAAAGTTGATGGCGTCCGTGATTAGCTCGTAGTTGGAGCACCACTCGTAGTTCCTCACCAGCTTGTGCATATCGGTCACGGCAATGTCGCTGAAGAAGCCCTCCGTATCGGCGGCGCTTATTTCCGTGTCCAGATTATCCTTGAACAGGGTCAGCACCTCCTCCATGTCGGTCACCCCGATGATGACGGGCACTTTGTGGTA
Organism: Drosophila tani; assembly: GCA_008042535.1. NCBI lineage: Eukaryota > Metazoa > Arthropoda > Insecta > Diptera > Drosophilidae > Drosophila > Drosophila tani. Next base: position 20,427 of record VNJO01007678.1, read on the forward strand.
GCTGCCCTTCTTAAACAGGATCTCCGGCTGATTCTCGATGAACGGGTACGAGGTGTTGCTTAGCCCGAAGTCCACGACAGGACCCCAGCTCACCGCGGGCAGGTTCTCCGACAGCCGCTTGGCGTCCACCCGCTTGAGGCACTGCATAAACATCGATGTCGGTCGACGGGGACAGCCGAAAACGCTTGAGACCTGGTCCAGAGATCCCTCATAGTCGCCGGGCATTTTGACCGTGTTCAGGGGATTCCCCGACATCATGATGGCCTTGTGGAAGCCCCCCTTCGACCACTCCCCCGAGGTCATGTGCAGGGCCACACTCGTAGCGCCTGCATCGTGGCCCATCAGCGTTATCCGATTGGAGTCCCCGCCGAAAAAGTTAATGTTCTTCTTGACCCAATACAGGGCCGCCGACTGATCCATCAGGCCATAGTTCCCCTGGGCCTCGCCGTCGTCGGTTGTAAAAAATCCGAATATGTTCAGGCGATACGAGAAGGTCACAACAATAACTTTCTGCTTGAACACCAGCTGAAATGGGTTCACATCCGCGGGGCTGCCAGTGGAGAAGTCACCGGAGTGGACCCACACAACGACGGCATATCCATTAATTTCTGGCAGTCCTGAAAGGGGAAAATGTTAAATATTAATTGAAATCTCAAGTATTTAACGTTTTATATTAAAATAATGAGTTTTTAGAGCCATAAAAGATTATTTTAACCAATAATATTGTGAAGGGTTCCAGCTAATTGATTTACTTATGAGAAGTTACGCGAATTATAGTCTCAAAAACCCTTCCTAAGAAATAAGAGGTCGCTAAACATAAATATTAACCAATAATATAATAAGTTAACTCGCAAGATTTATTATTTATTATTAGCTTGACCTACAACTAATTAAATTGATTTTTTTTACATACCATCAGGTACAAAAACGTTCAGATACAGACAGTTCTCCTCGTACTTCCTTCCACTTTCATCGGAATTCGTTTCGGAGGATATTATTTTCAGGATTTGTTCCGTCTCCTTGCCCAACGAGGGCATGGGATTTTGCCAACAGTCCGGAGCGAACGAGGTTGCGTTGAAAATCCCCTTCCAGGGTGTTAGTTCGATATCCGGAGGTTGAAATCTTCTGGCATGTGCGTACCGAATGCCCAGATAAGCTTTAACATTTTGCGTTCGGAACATTTTCAAATAGGTTCCCGAAATAACACCGTTTCCCGGAATATGTATAAATGGCGCGTCCACACATTGCACGTATATAAAGCCGTAACTACTGACTAGGTGAAAAAATATAGCTAATTTAGCTAGGAAGTCCCGTTTGCACTTCAACATGATTCGTCCGTTTCCTTCACATCTTTCTATGTTTTGAACTTAGGCGACACACTGTTCGCAATCTTGCAAGGCACGCGAGCCTCCTGGTTGCCATGGCGAAAATACACAAAAAATATTGTTGCTAGGATTTTGTAACTATGGCACTTATCCATCTCTCCTTTGGCGGGGCTTGTTTTTATTTATTTAGCCTACGTCACCCATCGGAATGCTGTTAACCCACTGGTGACCCCTTGCAAATATTATGACAGGGCAAAAATCATTACTTTAATTTAATTTTAATTTTTCACTAACTTTTCTTATTCATTTTAATTTATTATTTTTTTTCCCCCTTTATATAGTATAGTAGCACTATAGTAAAAATTCCGATGAAGCAGATGATCTATTTTTTTAAACAAGATCTTTTTCGAGATCCTTTCGAGATCCTTTCTCTTAAACTCAAGTAAAATCTATACATACAGTACTCACACGCTTAGCTGTCATTTACCTTAAATAAATACGTAGCTTGCCATAAATAAATTAGTTGTTCGAAATTAACTCATATTTCACACAAAAGATCTAACATGTCCAACGAACCGCAGAAGCCCGAGAAAAAGAGTCCTGAGAAGCCCAAAGTCGTGTCTGAGGAGGTTTTAATCAAGGACAAGTGCCTAGCGGACCTGTGCTTGAAGGGTGGAAGCGGTTTGATAATTGGCGGCGTTGTTACCTTATTCTTCACGCGCCCAAATACCTACCCGATGTGGCTGGGCCTGGGGTTCGGCTGTGGATTAGCCTACGACTGTTGCCAGGCGCGGAAGAATCGATCCATTTAGGCGTCAAATTATTTTATCAACTCCGAGCTTCAATACAATGTGCTTCTATTGAAGCTTGATTAAAATAAACGTCTTTCTTTTGGTCAGGTTTTCTCAATATAATAAAGCTTGGCATATCGCAAATGCGATAAATATTTTAATTTTTGCTGATAAAATCTCGTGTAAAACAAAATCCTTGAAATAATCAATGGGATTTTGTATTTTTGAGTAGATTATTAGGATGACCCCCAAAAATATGGCACACATTTTTCTTTCCATTCATAAAGACCAGTTTAAAAGTTGTATTTTATATTTGAATCAAGTTTAGCCAATTTTAAGAGCTTGAAATTTAGATATCCGCGCATTAAATCATTTATAATTGGGACTTAATATATTACCATTTCTTTAACCCCGTAATAACTCGACAGCGTTTGACTTTATTCCAAAATAATATATGCCAAAGTGGTTGCCAAAAAAAGAAGGCTTTGTGCGTATTTAAATTAGGCTTTGATGTCCAAAACCTCAACGCTAATAAATTCTTTGCATTTCTCTTCTTGGCTTGAAGAGAAGAAAGGTAAAATTTTGATTAAATTGTTTTTGTAAATAAAAAAATACACTTTATAGTTGATATTTTATTTATTCTACTTATTATTGTAATCTACATAAATCATAAATTCAACAGAAATAAGAATGCATTTCTTATTATACTATATGTCTTATTAATTTTATATATATTTTTATATTATCTATAGTCATTATTTGTAATAGTTCAAGGCTATTAATCACGATTTAAAATAATGTCTCACACATAATATTATAATGTAATATAGTAAAATGTTAAAGTATAAACAACTTTATAAATAAACCAGCAATAGCTTTCTTACAAACTTCAATCCCAACCAGCGCTGGACACTCTTTTAGTAGGGTGTGCGCGAAAAAACCAAACCAAACCCAGCGAGCAATCGCGCTGGCAGGCAGCTATTCAAACACGCTTACATATTCCCACGGCGTATCGAAGTGGAAAAAACAAAAGTGGCAAGCTGGTAAACTGGTTTTGGAGGCGCCGCGAGTAACCCTACTGCTTTCGGCCAACAACAATTAATGATGTTGACGTTCTCTTCGCGCCGCTGCTGCTGCGCATGTGTGCAGGCAGGCCTGGCCCCATGGTAACTTCGCTCAGAGTCACTTTATGCTTCGCCTGTGGCTCGACAGCGGACCCAACGTTTGGACCCAACGACACCGAGATATATTTCTTCGCTACAGTTTCATAATTGTCCCGACTCCGACTGCTGGCAGTGTGTTTTGATGATTTCGCTCGGAATATGTTTTAAGCAGATATCGATCAGTGCAGTGTCATATCGAATTGCGACCTGGTTTATGAATATGAAGTATTCACAAATGCATTTCTAAATGTACATATGTGTTGTATGTATGTGGTACGTTGTGGCGATCGTAAAAAATATGAGTAGTTGCCATTAATTAAGTAAAACCCACACCCTAACACGACCGAGTGTATTTGTCCCTGTACCCGAAGAAACGGAATTTATTATATTGCCAATCCGAGTTGTGAATTTAAGCCTTTCTCTCCCGTAAATATGTGTTTCTCAATGACCTAATGTTTCATTGTCTTCGCGGGTGAGCCAGTGTGCGTGTGCATTAGTTGAGTGGTTACATACAGTGGGTGAGAAAACTATGCGCGCTGGCTTTAATGCTGTTTTTTTTTGTTTTCAACTACTGCACAATGGAAAAAGTGATCTGACCAGTTCTGGGGTCTAAGCATTTCGCACAGTCAATCTGTGAACTACCAAAGTGATCTAACGATCGTGAGATCGAAAGCCTCGCACATTCCGAAGGCACCCTACCAAAAGTTGTTATTACTGAGTCAATGCCACCGCCAGGTAGTGGTTAATGAATAAACCTTAGGCCAGCAAATTGGACCGAACCAAATGTTGTAACTGATGATCGATCACAATTCGAGCTGCGGAAACCCAAACGGAGTTAACAGTATTGTGTACGCGTACATAACACTTTACATAAGCGGCCTACTTACATAGATAATTTACCGAACATACGCTCACTTTTAAAGCCCACATGCCGCTGGCCAAGACTAATCACACAGCAAGGCAACAACAAGTGTCGCAGCGGCCAATTAGACTTTATGGCCTTTTTAATTACACCCTCCGCAATAAAATTAGAAAAGTGCAATCATTATAATGAAGTAAAGACTCGAGGGGCTTGGCTAATTCTACATATTTAAATTATGCAATTTAAATGCAATTAAGAGTGCTCTTGGGCTATTTTAGTTTTTAGTTAATAATACAATTTATATTTATGTTTTTCAGATTTTATAAAATTTTTCCAAGCTTTTACTCCGTGCAACTCAACAAATATGTTACGCTACCTGCTAATACTCTGCGCCTTAAGAAGCGGTAAGTTGGATTAATATATATTCCTAAAAAGGTCTCCATTCTTCCTAAATATTTCTGTAAATTGGAAATTTGTACTATATAAACTCTTCCGACTATCAGCTACTTGCGATTCAGAGTTACTAACTCAAACTGTCTATGGATTCTTGGACTTTACCACTACTATTGGGAATACTGTTATGGTTTTCTCACCACAAAGCTCTCCAACTTTCGGTGAGTTACTTATAGCATAAATAAATAATTATGTTAATTAATAGATAATAAATCAAAGAGTTCTACCCTAAATTTACCTTTAAACATTTTTATGTTATGTCTTATGTCTTTCTTATAGAATTAAAGCCCAATGAAACTCACGAAATAGTAAATATCATAGAAACCAAGCCCAAATCCATTAAAAAGGAAAAAGAAAAGGGCGGGATAAAGCCAACACCTTTGATAGTAACTCAAACGAATGTTAAACCGGAAACGGAAACGTCCCAGATAGAATCCTTCAACATAAGCCTCTCGAACTCGCCCATCCAAACTCAATTGAATACCCCCGAATACGATCTGCTCTCCCGCCAACCGGAGCAGTTTGCCGAGGAAACGTATCGCCTGGTTAACTTCAAATCGAAGAATGATCCTGACCGGCAACGAGTGTATCAGTCCAAGAAGGAGCCCAGTCACGGCTATCAGACAAGATCGAGTGAGTTTAGGAGCATTGTGACGGCCACTAAGGATACCGGAAAGTTTTCAAAGGTCTCCCAGGTGCACCCCAACTCGAGCTCTGAGAAAAAGAGTAAGCCGCGACAGACGCGTATAAATAAGCCCGCTGGAGCCTCGATTCAGCCGAGTAAAACTCTGAGAGAGTCCACTTTGCAAACCCAGGCGGCCAGTAAGCCACCGCGCAAAAGCTCGCATAGTGGTCGCGACAACAGAGGTTCAACTACCAGGAAGTCCTCGCGCCCCAAAGGAAAGAGGTAATGTAGAGTCCATTATCGAAATCGGAATTAATAACAAATTATCTTATCTTAAAATTTTGAAAACTCCTTCAATTTAAGCCAAAATATATATATTTTGTATCCCCGTTGGCCCTAGGATATAAGGCATCTCCAAACATCATCACCAGACAAGTCGATATAGCCATGCCCGTCTGTCCGTCTAAATCTGTCCGTATATAGCCTAAATGCAGTTCGAATTAATTTTAAAATTTGTCCATGCAACAGCCCTCGAAAATCGCGAAAAATAAAGCTATAGCCCTGAGTTAGGAGTTGCCACCTTTATATATAATAAATCAAAGAGTTCTACCCTAAATTTTCTTTAAAACATTCTTATGTTATGTCTTATGTTTTTCTTATAGAATTAAAGCCCAATGAAACTCACGAAATAGTAAATATCATAGAAACCTCATATTCTAAGAAGCCTGGCAATCAAAATTTAATTTGGTTTTGTCTTTATTTGTTCAACATTTAAACAACATCGTCCACTATGGTGTAAGTCGATCGAAATAATAGTTTCGCAGATATAGCCCTTGAAAAATGATCGCTCAGTGCCCTTTAAGACAGAATGATTTGAGTTTCGTGTATCTCACAGTCGAGCACACATGACTGTAGTTTTCTTACTTGTTTTATATTATTAAAAAAAAAAAAAAAACATTGACTTGCTTTTTGAAGTTTTGAAAATACTTTCTGTCTTATAATTTATGCTTAAAGATATAGGCTCATAGATTTATATATATTTCATCCTTTTTCCTTGCTGCCTTTCTCGTTTTAGGAGGAATAAGCATACACAAAGTTCCAAATTGACAATAACTCCATCAGTAACAGAAACTACTACCTCTCGTCCCTCATATCGGACGAAAGCAAATACTGTACAGGAAGAACCAGTGTCGGTTGTAAGCCCGAACTCATTTAAGCTAAATCGGCGTCCCGGTCGATGGCAATATAAGTCCTCGCCGAAGCCCAAAGTTAACATTAGGAAGAACGCCAGCCCCAACGTTCCGAGCCCCATCCAAAATGATACAGCGCCGCCTTCCATTGATGACATCCCGTTGGAAATCATTACTAATCAGGCTCTGAACAATGGAAGAGATTTGGAGGCTTCTGGCTCTCAAAATGGTCCTGTTGCGAATAATAATAACGACGATCCGAACTCGAAATACTTTGTACAAACCTTGAATGTCGAAATATCGACACCACAACCTTTCATTGACACCTACTATGAAATTGCTACAATCAAAAGCCCGTTTATATTTCAGGTAACTGATTTTATTCTACATCTTCGGTCCCTGGATCCCCTACATTATGCCTACCTATAACAAAATCTAATTTATTTCAGGCCGGAGTTGTTAAGAAAACTCGCTTTTTAACCGTCACGTCAACTATAGAGAAAGTAATTCAAGAGGAACACACTAAAGAATACTCGGAGGACGATGGACCGCTGACGGAGAATATTTTAGAGGCTACTTCCAGCGTCGATGATAAATCTTTGGCGGGTAGTATCACAACATTGAAGCCCATTTATTTGGGAGAGGACACGGAAACACCCAGCCTGGAGACCATAACGGAGTCCTTTTCCATAACACACGTCAAGCTGAAGACGCAGGTCCTGCCCATCGTTTATGAAAAGAGAAATGAAACCATCCAGGTTACTTTGGTTCAGACATATGATTACACCAGCCTGATAACCGTGACCCAGACGATAAGTCCATTGAGCGAAGACTTTAGTCCTTCGAAGAACTTCAAGGATTTTGAGGGAAGCTTGGACGAGGCGGGATCAGAAATAAACCTCGACCTGGAGTTTGGAGATGAGGATAATACCGGAAAGTTCGATGCTAAGATTAAGCCGAAAAACAAAGTCGAAGTTAAGAGTAACCTCACCATCCCATTGATCCCAGAAACTGTTAACTTAAACTTGCCCGAAACGCAACTAAACAACTTTATTACGACGACGCGTCCAGTCATAAAACAGGAGACAATTTGGGAGTCCCACGTGGTTCCCCTAGTTAGAGGAACCGAAACCATCTTGAGAACGCTTTCCAAGTCGGTTGGCGTCGTTGAAAAAACCGAATACGTTACGGACGTCACCTCAATTCCATCCATGCCCATGCCCTCATCGCAATACCCATTCTCGATCAATCCATTCTACAACCCATTATTGCCCATCCCCCAACAGCAGTTTATTACATCCACTGAAGTTCAGCAATCGATGGTAACCGAAACTAGTTCCAAGGTTTTGAAACTTACGTTTGGTGCAAGAACGGCATACACCACCATATTTTCCACTTCCGTCGTTCCAACAGCAGTTACGAAATTGATAACTGCTACCATTCCCGGCCAGCCGCCCGTGGGAGCTTTCCCGAACTACTATCCTCCACCATATCCTCCCTTTGGCTACGTTGGCTAATTTTTAGATCCATCTATATAAGCGCGAGCACCTAAACCATTACTTCAATTGTTATAAATAGAAATTCTGTATTATAATTAAGTTCATGTGCAAATATCGAAAGGCGGTGATACAAAAAACAATAGATTTTATTAGATTGTATATGGACTTTGTCGCAAAAGTTGTAATTGTAAATAAATAAATTAAGTCTAAATTTTAAGATTTTATCGAATTTTTTGGATTACGAAGTAAGATAAAAAAAGGTTGTAGTTTGGCTTAGCTGCTCTGTTAATAAAATTTTGAACTTTTTATTTTCCGGAATTACAATCCCGTTTTTCTTTTGTTGGGCATGAATACTTTATCAGCTGTTTTCCGAACTTGCAAAATTGCCTTGATTTCAGTAGTTTCTGCTTCGTTTCACTTCCATCGTTTCAAACAAGAGAGATTTGCTGTTGATTATCTTACAATCGATAACTAAATGTAACAGTAGTTAATACCTTACCTCTTTAAGTTTTATTTCTTTTAAAGTATAATGAAATCCATTAACAACTTATTTGGTTAAAAAATAATAAAAGCAAAAATACAAAAAAACTTCTCAATATGTATCGCGATAGTCTAAGGGCAATCGATAGTACCGGTCAAAGCCAAGCCGCCGATATTATCGATAGTGTCATCGATGTTTTCTAGTAAACAGGAGAAAATAAAATAATATAATTGTCAATGCGAATAAGTGTATGTAGTATCTATTTTATTTGTATTCTTTGCCGGTATTGGAGAGTCCGCGTAGTGTGTTCGGTCAATCAATCAATAATACATTGGTTCTGGACATCAAACGCGAACTACTAATCATTCTATCTGAAAACTGCGCTGTGCATGTGTGTGTTCGTGTGTATTTTTATGCACATGCAATTTTATGCTCTTAACCAAATTTGCAAATGGTTTTAGTCAGTCGCTTTATTTTCAACGTGTGCCTTGGATTTATCCATTTGTACGCCTTGTGTCTTGTTGTGACATTTTACGTATCTCGGGCATTGTACGATTTCACATACGAATACAGTATGTTGGCATAATTTCGCGGTGAAACAGACGGCAAAGCCAAAATCGTGGTGATCTTTATTCCGCCGCTCGGTAAATATGCAATGCGTCTTTATACACGGTTAGGCAAACAAACACACACACTCGACCTTTCACGTCAAGACAACATTTAATTAGTACCGATTTCTAGCATTTCGCGGCTATGTGGCTTATGTTTGGTTGAGATAAGCACTGCCTCGGATGATGAGTTGGTCCTAAGATCACATCATCTTTCGAAATCCAAGAAAGAAGGCATGTAATTTAGGTTACAGTTTCTCCAAGGCCTGAAAGCATGTTAAGCAGGTTTCCGGATCCATCTTGAAGCCCTCCGTTACATAAACGCATACTCTCTCTGTTTATTCATTAAACAATTTATGGAGGGTATTCTCCCTGCCTCTGATAGCCGAACCCCGCAAGATAACTCGTTAATCTTTCCCTTGCAGATTCAGTTCGTTGTATTTAACAATGTCGGTGCACTACAAGTTTAAAAGTACACTCAACTTTGATACAATCACCTTCGACGGACTGCACATTTCCGTGGGCGACCTGAAGCGAGAGATTGTGCAGCAGAAGCGCCTGGGCAAAATAATCGACTTTGATCTTCAGATAACAAATGCGCAGAGCAAGGAAGGTAAGTGTTGGCCACTCTTGGTGTCACTCTTGCAACACTCTCACATTACTATGCTATCTCCCAGAGTACAAGGATGATGGGGTCCTCATACCCAAGAACACCACGCTGATAATATCGCGAATACCCATTGCACATCCCGCCAAGAAGGGCTGGGAGCCACCGGCAGCCGCAGACAATGCCTTTGCAGCTCCCCCGAGCAAGCAGGACAACTTTAACATGGATCTGTCCAAGATGCAGGGCAGCGAGGAGGACAAGATCCAGGCAATGATGATGCAGAGTACCGTGGACTACGACCCCAAGACGTAAGTGGTTCGTTACAGTCAGACTTTGTTACATATTGCATTGATATCCTCCCGCCTCCCGTAGGTACCACCGCATCAAGGGCCAGTCGCAGATCGGCGAAGTTCCCGCCTCGTATCGGTGCAACAAGTGCAAGAAGAGCGGTCACTGGATCAAAAACTGCCCCTTTATACTGGGCAAGGACCAGCAGGAGGTTAAGCGGAACACTGGCATACCGAGATCGTTCAGGGACAAGCAGGACGCTGCTGCCGAAAGTGAGAATTTTGTGCTGCCGGCAGAGCAAAGCCAGGAGATACCCGAGGATCTCATATGCGGCATTTGCCGTGATATTTTCGTTGATGCCGTCATGATACCCTGCTGCGGCAGTTCCTTTTGCGACGACTGTAAGTGACTGCATATTTTTCTTACTGATTCCTTTGCTTACTGATTCCCCCTCTTTCCCTTTCCATAGGTGTGCGCACCTCGCTGCTCGAGTCCGAGGACAGCGAGTGTCCGGACTGCAAGGAGAAGAACTGCTCTCCTGGCTCCCTAATACCCAACCGATTCCTAAGGAACTCGGTTAACGCCTTTAAAAACGAAACTGGCTACAAAATAAGTGCGGTTAAAACGGGTAAGACTTCATTATTCTCTCTAGAGCTGTAAAACCATCGATAGTGCCCTTACTAGATATTTTCGATAGTGATAGCCCAAACCATCGATAATATCGATACTATCGAAAAAATAAAATGGGTTTAAAAAATGTACTTCGCTTAAACAAACCAAATTAAATGGCATAATTTATATAAGATTTTATGTAATAAAAAAAATGAAAGAAATTTTATCACGATTACTGTCTATATAGATTTTATATAAAGATAGTTTTTGATATTAATGATTGGAAATTAAAGAAAAATGTTTTGGTCCGTTCTTAAGAATATACAAATTTAAGATTATATTTATTGGCAAAAACTTTATACGAATTCACTGATTACCTGCTAACGCGATGTATCGATGGTGAAAAAGAACAATCGATAGTGACGCGGAGCACAACACCATCGATAATATCGATAGTATCGTCGATAGTTTTACAGCTCTAATTCTCTCATCTCTTCAGAGAAATAACTAGATTACCTTTCCCCTCAGTTAAGAATGAAGAAAAGCCTCCTGTGGAAAAGAAGGAAGTTGAGGAGAAGCCGTCGAAGGAGGAGGAAACCGAGCCAGAAAAGCCGGAGAAGCAGGAAAAGCCGGAAAAGAATGAAGAGAAAACTGAGACCAATGGCAACAAGGCCCCGAAATCGGAATCCCCAGAGCCGCCGCCGCCCAAAGCCGCTGAGTCGTCGTCGGCGCCGTCACAAAAGGAAAAGGAAAAGGATAAATATGACTCGGACTATGAGGATAATATAACCATAACAATGCCACAGATAGCTGCTGCTGCTGCCTCCGATTCTGCCCCAGGAATCTCAACAAGAAAGGTGGGGCCTTGAGTTTTCACCTCTTAAATCGTAATCCTTTAATAAAACTCCTCTTATAATTGCAGTCGTCGCCGGGTTATGGCCACAAATCCAGTGAATCATCTTCTCACCGTCACCGAGAACGAGAACGAGAACGGGAAAGGGAACGGGAACGCGAATCGGACCGAAAGTCCGACTATAAGCACCACCACCACCGTCCATCGTCCCGATCCGAGCGGGAGCGGGAGCGCGAGCGTGAGCCGCCGGGCAAGGGTGAACGGAGCCTTCTCCCCACGCCCATTGGCACCCTGCCCAGCTACCAGGGGCACATGATGAGCAGCGAGTCCGAGGAGGCGCGCCGTTCGAGCGCCTACAAGCCGCAGTATATGCAAATGCAGCGGGGTCCGCCCGTGCCCATGCACATGATGCCCATGCACATGCCAAGCTACAACAACGGGTACAACAGCATGGGACAGAGGCCGCCCCTAAGGTAGGTTTCCCTTTCGACCCCCGATGGGTCCCCGATGGAGCCCTAGATGCAGCAGCCCTACGCAGCCAGTCGGTCCTGCCACGATCTCATATCCTTAAGAGACACAAATGCCTAGTTAAGAGTACTTTGTACTTACACCTTGTTGAATTAATTATTTAATTTAATTAATTTCGAATATTTTCCATTAAAAAATATTTGCTTAAAAGAATGAAAGAGTTCCCACGCCCTTTGAATGGTAATAACTAGAGCTGTAAAACTATCGACGATACTATCGATATTATCGATGGTGTTGTGCTCCGCGTCACTATCGATTGTTCTTTTTCACCATCGATACATCGCATTAACAGTTAATCAGTGAATTCGTATAAAATGTACAAGTTTTTGTATATTCTTAAGAACGGACCAAAACATTTTTCTTTAATTTCCAATCATTAATATCAAAAACTATCTTTATATAAAATCTATATGGACAGTAATTGTGATAAAATTTCTTTCAATTTTTTTTATTACATAAAATCTTATATAAATTATGCCATTTAATTTGGTTTGTTTAAGCGAAGTACATTTTTTAAACCCATTTCATTTTGTCGATAGTATCGATATTATCGATATTATCGAAAATATCGAGTAAGGGCACTATCGATGGTTTTACAGCTCTAGTAATAACTTCTTGCGAAATTCCAGCTACGTGCCATACCAGAACCAGCCGCCCGTGCACCCCATGCGCACGCCTTACGGAGCCTCAGGCGGAGGCATGAACATGAACATGCCATCACAACCCTTTCAGTCCCCCAATTTAGCGTCGATCTATCAGGGTGTGGCCGCCAAGGTCGGCTCCGGGTGAGTCTTAGCTGCGATCTTGGCTTAGGTTCAGGAATCAAAATATAATTAAAAACATTACAGCCTCATTGACGATCCTTTGGAGGCCTTCAACCGCATCATGAAGGAGAAGGAGCGGAAGAAGGTGGACAGGTTTCGCAGCTCTGACCACCACCACAGGTCGAGGTCACCGGACAGAGGGCAGAGGCATCGCTTCAAGTCGCCCGTGTACGAGAAGGACTCGCCCAGGGACAACCACAAGGACAAGAGACCCAGGTCGCGGGAGAGAAAGCGCGAGTACAGCTACGAGCGGAATGTAAGGCATCCGCGCTCTAGTCGCCAGCCCCTAGATGGCTCCAAGTCACCAGGAAGTCGGATTAAAAGGTAACTTTACCCTCCTATACCTACCTTTTCCCTTTGCTAAACTTTTCTCTGCCAGATCCGGGCATCGTCGCTCCTCGTCGCCGCCCAAGCCGGCCTATAAAAGTGACTACAGAGAGAAGCCCTATAGTGCACCATTTGCGCCCAGACCAGCGGATGTCGTGGAGCCACCGCCGCCCGGCTTCGAGTCCCTGCAGCTGACGACGAACGATGAGGAGGGGTACCAGACCAGGAACAAGCATGTGGAGGCCTCGCACCAAAGCAGGAGCAGCAAGAGGAGCGAGGAGCGGGGCAGACACGCCAACGACGAAGAGCTGCCGCGTAAAAGACATAGGTCACGCAGCCAGAGCAAGGAGCAGCACCCGAAGCCCCTGGACGGCACCTACAGGAGTCTGACGCCACCAGTCAAGATCACAACCCCGAAAATGATGATACGCGAGCGCGAATACTCCCCGAAAACGCCCGAAAGAAGAGTCCACGACGAAGGGTACTTGGCCATCAAGGCCAAGGCGCCAGGCACTGCGTCACAGGACACAGCTGATATGGGGCCAGAGCCCACTCTGGGCAAGGAGAACAAGGCCAAGAGTCCCCCCAAGGAGCGCAAGAAGAAGAAGAAGGACAAGGACAAGGCAGAGCGCAAGAAGAGCAAGAAGGACAAGCGGGCCGCCAAGAAGGAGAAGCAGCTGGAGCAGCGTCAGAAGAAGAGTTCCTCGATGAATCGTTCCGATTCCGATATCAACAACAGCTCAGCGCTGTTGCTAAACCATGAGACAACCTCACCCCTGGCCAGTCCCAGCCACAGCCACAGCTTTCAAGTCACTGAGAACCTTAACTCCGACAAGAGTCATGCCTACATCGACATCGATGCCTGCAAGAAGGAAGAGAAGCGCAGCGAGTCCGTCAGCCTGTCCAAGTGGGAGCTGGATGAGGCCAATCTGAACCTGGACTTTGACTCCGTCAAGAAGTCTGCTGCCAGTCCGGACGACGACCACTCGGAGATAACCTCGGATGTGCTGCGCAAGGCAGAGAATGCGATCTTTGCCAAGGCCATCAACGCCATCAGGCCCGTGGAGTTCCAGGTCATCATCAACTCCAAGGGCAGCAGCAAGGACCGCTCGGTGGCGATTAGGAACGACAAGGAGCGTTCGCCCACGCCGCCGCCGAAGCGCACTGCCGCCGCCAGCAGCAGCAGCAGCAAGTCGGTGAAGGAAAGACTGGGCAATAAGGTGGTAAGCGACCGAAGAAGCATGACGCCGGACAAGACCAAGTCGAGGCGCAGGCAGGAGGCAGCAGCACCACCAGCCAGCAGCAGCAGGGGAAAGAGCTCCGACCGCAAGAGGGAGAACCGATCCCGGGACAGATCCGTTCAGGGCAGAAGGTACTCGCCCGAGAACAACGACAAGCACCGGCAGCGGCATCGCTCCGACAACACCAAGCTGGCCAACAGCAGCGATACCCGCAGAAGCTCCAAGTCCAACGAGGGTCGAGTGATGGTGTCGTCGTCAGTGGCCGCCGTAAAGACATGTCGCCCCGACAATCCCTTCAGGAAGTTCGGCGAGAGCAGTGCGTCGAGCAGCAGCCTAGTTGTAAAATATGATAATACGATACAAAAGGGAGGAGGAGGAGGAGGAGGAGAAGCCTCCGACGACCAGCGAAAGCAAAAGGACAAGAAGCCGAAGAAGAACACCAAGTATTCGTCAACGGAGTCGCTGAGGAGCGGCGACAAGCAGCGCAGCAAGGATCTGAAGAGCAAAAAGAAGAGCAAGATTTTGAAAAAGAAGAAGAAATCAAAGAAGTAGTAGGTTTACGCAAACGCAAACGCAAACGATAGGCTTAACGGAATACAAATTATAAATACTAAAAAAACTATATTGAAGATTTCTGTGTACAAATCAAAGATTTCTAATGTATGTATCGAAAAATCATGCAAATAAGTAAAAATAAAACAGAACTACTCAAGGAATTTGAAGTGATTGAAGATATTGGGCGTTTCTTTCGATATTCGATTTGTGTATTCGAGAAATTAAATATGTTTATTACAAACAGTATTATCATTAAAAAATCGAGTAAATTACAATATGTTGAGATTTCTGACTGATTCTAATCGTTATTGCTTGAGCCGTCCATGAAGGACGATGCCATTGGACTGGGCGTTCTAGAGATTATATTATCGTTGCCATAGTCATCCGAGTTTCCATCAACTGAAAGCAGAGAGCGCGAGAAATGATTTAAAGATATAAATTATAAAGGACGGCTTCTAGCCTCACTGTCAAAATATTGAGTCCAGATAAAGTTCCGGCTTATAGTCAATTCACACTAGGCCAGGGGTGCTCAATGCTATGGCACGCGAGCACATTTGTTTTTGTTTTGGCACTTAGCATACGGAGCGGCACTCGCCATACTTTCCTACGCCAATTCCTCTTTGTGTCGCTGTGCGTATCAAGCCAAGCCAACAAAAATTCCATTGAATTTTTTTTTTCTCCTCAACTCACAATGCAAAGTGTTGTCTTGTTCTCGGCTCTGCACTGACACTTTTTTTTGTTGCATTTTTGATAAAAATTGATTTATGTTTGATTTAAGTTTATTGTGGACCAGCGACGAGTGCATTTCATTGGATTTCTTTGGCGTGTCGTTAAAATGAGTGATGCATTGACAAGTGATTACTTCGCAATAAATTTTAAATGTAAAAGACATTTTCTGAATTTAACTTTTTTTTTCTCAGTGTTCATTTTGTAGAAATAAAACGGCGATGATACATGTGTGCATGTGTTTTCTTTTGTTTTTTTTGGTAAGGGCACTGCTGTAAGGCAATTTTGAGCACCCCTGCACTAGGCCATCCCCCATCTACCGTCCACCGTCTAAGATGGCACCGTCTGATTTGTCAAATTCTATATACATTTTCATTCCAAATTTTCTCAAAATATTTTACCATCTCTCTGTGATGTTCCTATCTCAGTGGTACCTAACACATACGATACACAATTTAAAAATGATGTAAAGCCGATGTTAACTAACATTAGTCTGTAAGCGGATCAGTTAGTTCTGGCGAATCTAATAAAGCGGACGTCTATGCGAATATTCTACACGTGTGTGCTTCTTTCAAACCCCTACTCAAAGCAAAGAGAATCTATATAAGTTGCTCTATGCCCTACTACAAATTGTATCATGGTCGAAATGTGTTTTGCTTTTTTTTGTGTGAGAGTTAACTTTAGCCGACTCCCTGTAAAATCTTTTCCGGCCCGAAAAAAAATAAACGTAAAGATAACAGTCATGTTATTCATTCAATTCAGATAAATTTTAGGACAATAATAAATAAATTTTAGGACGGCAGAAAATGGAGTTGCTTTCATCTGTTGATTATCTTTTCCGGACAGATAGCTGGTGTCAGGCAGTTTGACAGTGAGGGTAGAAACCGGCCCTAGTAGTAAGTACTTACCTTGTTCTAGAAAATTAGATTTTCTAGTTTGCGGTATGGAACTCAGTGAATGTATTATTGGACTGCAGGCCTGCTGATCGGCTGTTTCTAGAGTAGTTGGTAGGTCTAGGAGTCGTTGATTTTGAATGCCATCGCCCGGCCCCATATGCGAGATGTGGTTGAAGTTGGTTGGTGCCGATATCATCTTTGATCTACGATCGCTGTAACAGTGCAGGGGACATGCCGATTGGTTTCGTTGAACGAAATGGATCCGAAGGGCCTTACCTCTTGATAGTTTTGTTAATCTCTCTGATGGAAAACCTCCTTTTTATATTTGGAAGTCCCTTTCGATTTCCCTCACGATATTGCAGAAGGCCCTCTTGAAAATAAATATTAACATTGATTTAAATACATAAATAAAGTATAGTGTAGTTCCAGTGAAACATATTTTCAAAAATTGAATGTAGGTGATTCCACTGCAACATCTACATTCTGGGGCGACAGCTGATTTGGCTTTGATGAGCTTGGAGCTTTAAAATCGTGTATACCAAAGTAAAATCGGGTGTTTTTCTGCCACAGCTTAAAGATCACCTCTTTTTGCAGTGGCGACTACGAAATGCTGTGCTGGATCTAGTTTTCATTCAGCTTTTTGTGAAAAATATTCTTAATTTCAAAAACAATAAGAAATTAGGGAAGGGTTAGAAGGTTTAGGGAAGAAACTTACGAAATATCGCTTAAGAATCGATAGTTTTTGGTATTTTTTTAGTTTTTTTTTGTTTTTAATGTATATAGAAACCTTCCAACCATTTTTGATGGCCCATCCTCCCTAATGGGAGCCCCGTGTAAAAGAATGGACCATCCTCGAGAATGTTGCAGTAGAAAAAGGGCTTTAAGACTACTAAGACTACTAACACTTGCACTTACTTGTGTGAATATTGGACAGATAAACAATCAGGGGCGTGTCATTAACCGACGACAAGACCACATTTCCCAGATTGTTCAAGGGAAGAGATTGCTTCAGACCAATTGACTGCACCCACTCAGCGGTCTGGGTGTTAAAGATATCCAGATGCGTGTCCGAGAATACCAGCAAGTGACCATCACAAAAGGCTGTCGAGTATTATAAGAGAGTAAAAATATCTGCCAAATAAAAGCTATGGGATTAACTCACTAATATACGTTGGAAAGGCTGGATACATTATCTCCCTGTCCCGAGACTTGCGTCCCTGCAAGTCCACGTATATGGCCAAGGTTTGGAATACCAGAAGGTACTCGCCAAAGTTGCCACCACTGGGGCACAGAATCTCAATTACCCGAACCGCGTCCACGCCCGAGTAGTTCAAAAATGCACATAGCTGGTTTTCCGGATGAACCAAAGCTTTTGGGGAAGGGGCACAAAATTAGGAGAAACTCCAACATTACTATCTGATCTGCCTGGACTTACACATCGCGGTGGCCTCTCCGCGTAGAAAATAGGCGGTGAATCCACTTTGGTGAGCCACCACCAATCGCATGTCAGACAATATCTGCAGATGCTGGGCCATGTAGCCGATGGTGAATTCGCAAGTCTTTTGGTGTCTTGTGCGCGTTCTGTTGATCTCGTAGACGACGATCTGTGTGTGGTTATTCGGACGCTTGAGCGCAATGATGAATGAATAGACAATGTTGGGGAAGCGGCGAATTATTCCAGTACAAGCCGATATGCAGTTCTTCGATTCGATCACTTTGATCCACTCGACATCACTAGCCTCTAATGCTCTAATGGGCAGCAGACGCAGGTTGCGCTGCTTGCCGCAAAGAATAACGAGAATCTGCTCCTCCTCAATGTACCATAGCTGCAAAATCTTTTTGCTCTCTCCAATACGAGCGATTTCTGGGAAAGATACATATATATATCAATAGCTTAATTAAATTAAAATTAAATTAACTTTCAAACGGAATTCATAAATAACAGTGCATCCTATGTACGGGTTTCCAATGCGATTTTTGTAGCTAGCAGAAAATCGGCTTCCATATTGCAAATCAAATGTATGGCCGTTTGGCATCTTAGTATTTATATTGGTCCTTGGTTGAGCCGTTCTTGTTACGCTCTTTCATAACAACGAACACAAAAGCAGTTCTTTTGACCGCTTTCAAATTAAGAGTCAAGGGAAAACAAGAAAGGAAGCTAGCTTCGACAAACTGAAGTTTATAAACATAAAATTTAAAGGTACTATTACTACATGAATTCTATACTCTTAATTATTAAAAATCTCTTAATAAGATGCCTTTTAATTTGATACTACGAAAGTATAAAAACTATACTAATTAGCAAAAAAGACAAGAAAAACAAGTGAGAAAGCTACAGTCGAGTGTGACCGACTGTGTGATACCCGGTACCCAAAGCATTGTGCGTGAAATTAAATAGCACACGGACTTGTAAAAAACAAAATGTTGACAAATTAAGACAAAAGTTTTCTAAAAACATGTTGAGCAACGTTAAAAAAATACAAATTCTGCAGCTGTACGCAGCTGCATTAAGAATTAATACTGCGCCCGAAAGCACGCAACACTTTTTTTTCGCTACTGCCTTTGTGGCAGAAGAAGAAGCATACACAGAAACTTTATTGTTTTATAACTTCCATGTTTATCATCCGATTTAACTCAAATTTTTAGAAAACATCCGCAAATGTTTACATACTTATTTGATCTATTTTACTTTAAGTTAAAAAATACGACTATAGCTTATATAAAGTTGTTTACGATTTTCGGGGGCGGAAGTGGGCGTTGCCAAATTTTAAAACAAACTTGATCTGCGTGCAACAGATTCCAATATTGTCACCAAATTTGGTAACTCTTGCTCTTATAGTCTCCGAAATCTGTTTACTAACATGGACGGACGGACAGGCGGACAGACGGACATGGCTAAATCGACTCGGCTGGTGATGCTGATCAAGAATATATATACTTTATGGGGTCGGAAATGCCACCTTCTGCCTGTTACATACATTCTCGATTGGCACTAACTTATTAAACCTTGTACACTATGGGTACCAGGTATAATCACTAACTTGACAATCAGAAAAGCACTAAATCCCACCTAATACGATATGCTATCGAAATTTTTATGTATGTAGATTCGTATACAAATAATACTCAAAAGTTCATAATTGAAACTATAGAGTTAGTTTTTATACTTTAGTTAGTTATTATACTCTATAGTTTCAATTATGTATTTTCGAGTATTATTTTTATACGAATCTACATACATCAAAATTTCGATAGCATATCGTTTTAGGTCGAATTTAGTGCTTTTCTGATTGTCGAGTTAGTATATTTGGTATACATTTGATATTATGAAGTATTAAATCTATACTAAACTCGAGATACTGCTTGAGTATATTTTTAAGACAACGCGTAGAAAGGTTAAACTCTATTAACATCTCCCACATTAGGAGTAAAGGGAAAAAATATTAATTTAAAAACAACCAAAAGGCTACCTGGCGAGCTCCGCTTCAGAGTAATATATGAAAATATGATTACGTACCGTACTGATCCAAGTTAATGTAGAACAAGCCGTCCTCCGTTCCGAGTAGTATTTGATTTGGATATATGATGACAGAACACAATGCGTTTCGTATGAGGGACAGGGTGTTGTCCAGAATCTCATTCACTTTGAATATAGCAGTATTTGGTAAGCTGTTACGTTTCAGTATTCGATGCAGTTCGCCCAGGGCAATGACCCACTTGGACTTTTCAGATTCGTTGTCGGCCAGCATCAGGGTGTTCAGCGAGAGGCCGCCGTCAATGAGGGCGGTTTTGATCTACAGATCGCGAGTGATTTATATCGTAAAGAGGAACTAAGAGGCTACCACTACACTTACTTTGAAAATACATGGCACATCTTTTTTGGCGGCATGAATGACATCACTCTCCCGCACACTGCCCACGGAGAACTCCGGATCCCTCATATCCAGCACCTGGGACACACTCACGCTGGGCAGGGCGCACCGGTCCGGGGAGATGTCGTAGAGGAACAACTTGAAGTCGCACACGACCACGAACTGGCGTATCCAGCCGCGCTTTATCACCCCCGACTTGGGCACCTTCACGTACCCCTCGTAGGCGGTGCCAATGCCCCGCGTGGGGTCAATGCCCAGCGGACGCTTTGTCTGGTCCATGGGCACGGGACAGGTGGTCGGCACCTTCTGGCAGCAGATTGTGTGGCAGGCGAAGCCGCAGATCTCGCAGACCACGCCCTGGCGCGTCAGACCCACCATCAGCGAGGTGCAGTGATTGCACTTGGTGGGGCTGCTGAAGGTGCGCACCAGGAACTGGTGGATGGCCTTCTTCTGGGACTCCTTCACCATCAGGTCGCTCTCCTCGCGGGACAGATCGCTGACCGACACGACCACGTCCTTCATCGAGGCGGCGGAGGAGGTGTCCTTGTGGTTCTTGCCACCCGCATACTTTGGCTCGTAGTTGAAGAGCATGCCCGAGGAGTTGCCGCCGGACTGGAAGATGAAGTTGTCGCCGCCGCCGCCGCCGCCGCCGGACTCGTTGCCGAAGCTATCGGCCGAATCGATGACTATCTCGGAGGAGGTCTTGGACATGTCGCGGAAGAAGGCGCTGCTGAGGCCGTGGTGCGTGGACTTGTTCAAGAAGGACTCCGAGTACTCCAGCCCTCCCTTCTGCAGGTCCCTCAGCTCGGTCTCCTTCTTCTGAAAGTCGTGGAGAATGGAATCGTAGCGCTTCTTGTAGTCGCGCACCTCCTTCTGCGTGGATATGAGGTCCGACCTGGTCTGGCTCAGCTCGTCCGAGATCATGGCCTTGGCCTGGATCTCCCGCTGCAGGGCGCTCTGCAGGTTGAGCAGCTCCATCTTGTCCAGCTTCTGGGAGCGCCGATTGCGCCAGTTCTTGTTGTCCACCCCATTGTTGTTGAAGGTGCCCACGTGCTTCAGATACTCCAGCTCCTCGGTCATCTTGGTGGCCAGGGCCTGCAGGTAGCCGCGGGCATCCTTCTCGTCGGACACCCACTGGATGATCTCCGCCATCTGGCGCTCCCACTGGTTGATGGCCTCCCGCTTCATGCGCAGCTCCTTGAAGATCTCATCGTCCTCGGCCTGCAGCTCCTTGAGGCTCTTGGCCTTCAAGCTGACCTCCGAGCTGAGGCGCTGCTTCTCCTCGAACCACGACGACTTCTCCAGGTCGTGCTGCTTCTTCAGCTCCAGCAGCGTCTCCGCAGAGTCGGTGATCGACTCCAGCTGGGTGAACTTCAGCCTGTCCTGCGTTTGCTGCAGCTCCTTGGCCAGCTCCAGGTTCGAGTTCTCAATCTCGCCGAGTTGCTCGCGCATCGCCTCCATCTCCAGGTTGTGGCGCGTCTGCTGGTGGCTCAGCTTCTCCGAGAACTGCAGCTCCAGGCGCTCCAGCTCGTACGACGACATGTCCGAGGTGAGGCTCAGGGGCAGGTTCGTGGTGTCCACGCTGCTGCTGTTGGCGGAGGAGCCCTTGCGCAGCTCGAGCTGCAGCTGGCGGCAGCACTCCTCGGCATGCTCGCGCAGCTTCTTCTCCTTCGAAGCCTCGATGACGGCGTCCTCGATGTGCAACTCCAGCTCCCGCCGCGTCTTGTCCGACTTGCGCAGCTCGTTCCGCAGGCTATCGTTCTTCTGCATGGCCCCGTCCAGCTCCTCCTCCTTGTCCCTCACCTGGCGCGATAGCTTCTGCTTCTGGTTGCGCAGCTCCGACAGCTTCTCCGTGACCTCCGAGTACTCCATCATGGCGATATTACGCTGCGAAATGGCGTCCTGCAGCTCTGCGTCCTGGGTCTTGAGCCGCTCGAAGATCTCGTTGTGTTGCTTGGTCAGTTCGGCCTTTTCCTGCTTGAAGGCCGCCAGCTGCTCGTTGAGGGCCTTGACCTGCTTCTCCTCCACCACCATAGACGCTGCCTCTGAGGCGGCGACGGTCTGCTGCGGGCTACTGATGGTGTCCAGGGTATCGTCGCCGAAGCCAGAGCTTGGCTGCTGCTTTCTCTCCTTCGTCGAGTCAGCGCTCAGCGAGAAGGTGAAGCCTATAAAGGGCAGATGGAAGCCAGAGAAGGCGGGATTGGCGGAGGGAGGCAGCGAGTCCGTCAGCCGCACATCGTTGTCGTCCACATCGAAGTTGGAGGTGTCCGTGGGACTGGACACCTCCGGCACATATGGCGCCGGGCCCAGCCTTATGTTCTTCCAGTCGATGCCCACGAACCAGGGGTGGTCCATAAAGTCCTGGATTCCGTTCTGGCCCAGCCGATTCTCGGGTATGCAGATCAGTTTGCTCAGCAGGTCCTGCGACGTCTCGGATATCTTGTAGCTGATGGTCTCCTGCGAGGGCAGATTGAAGCAGTTCTGGTGGTTCATGATCTTGCCGTAGGTCTCCACCAGGCTCTCCGCGTAGAACGGCGTTTCGCCGTACAGCATCTCGTACATGCACACGCCCAGTGACCACCAGTCGCACTCCGTGCCATACCGTCCCTTGCCGTCCTCCATGGCCCGCAGAATCTCGGGGGAAATGTAGTCGGGCGTGCCCACGGCCACGTTGGACTGGACGGTGCCATCCTTGTCCAGTCGCAGGCAGGAGCCAAAGTCCGCCAGCCGCACATGTCCGCGCTTGTCGAGCAGCACGTTGTCCGGCTTGATGTCGCGGTGCACGTACTTGATCTGATGAATACTGTTGATGGCCAGGATCATCTCGGTGATGTAGAACTTGGCCATATCCTCGGGCAGCTTGTCCTCGAACTTGCTGAGCAGCGTCAGCAGGTCGCCGCCGCAGTAATAGTCCATTACCAGGTACTGAAAGGATGGATAATTATAAATTGATAGGCGGAGTGGTTGAATTTAAGTACTCACCAGGTTAATATTGTCCTGGAAGGCGTAGTGCAGGTTCGTGATCCACTGCCTATCCCCAAACACCAACACATCCCGCTCCTCGCGAAAGCACGCGGTCTCGGCCCGCTTTAGCATCTCCCACTTGTTCAGTATCTTCATGGCGTACACCTTTTCCGTGGCTATCATCTGCACCACGCACACCTCCCCAAAGGCACCGCGCCCGATGATTTTGAGTATATCAAAGTCATCGCGGCTAAGTCGAAGTTTTCGCACAATATGCACGAAAGGCTTGGCTACAAAATAACCTAAAGTGAGGATTTACAGGGGAATAAAAAGGTTAAAGAATCACTTACACAGTTTGAGAAAATCCGAGACGCCCTTCTCCCTGCGCAAGGAAGAGTTACTGCATTCGTCATAGAGCACAATGAAGGTGTCCAGGAGATAGTCCAACGAAAACTGATGCCCTTCCGTGTCCTCGCCGAACTCGGAGGCCCATTTCTGGTCGCTCGATGTGTCGCTTAGGATGTATTTTAGAAATGTGAGCCTTTTCTTGCAGCTTCCCGTGGTTATATCTGCATTTACATACAAAAGGTTCAGTTGGAACATGCATAACAAGGTGATGTAATAGAAGTGGGGACTTGGTATTATTAAAAGGATATTTAAGTACATTTTTTAAATATAATTTGGCTCCTGAACAATATATAAATGTGTTTCTATCTATAATATGCAATTTAAGCTCAAACTCAACACTTAGTTGCAGCTTCCCGTGGTTATATCTGCCAGAACACACACAAAAGGTTCAGTTGGAATATGCATAATAAGGTGATGTAACAGAAATGGGGTCTTGGTATTATTAAAAGGATATTTATGAACATTTTTCAAATATCCTATTCCAACTTTTATAATTTGGTTCCTGAACAATATATAAATATCTATCATATGCAATTTAAGCTCAAACTCAACACTTATTTGATAAGACCATGTCCTCCTTGGACTAAAAACCTAGTTAAAGGCTTTGTCTCACACAAACAGAACAACAAAATCGCAAATGTTTGCGATAAAACTGCAGCACACAAGCCCCAAAACAATGCCGCACCCAACGTCGTCACCTGGCTCCTTCCACTTCCAACTCAAAATGTGGCTCGGGGGGGGTAAAAATTCAGCTTAAACGGGGAGGTTATCATGGGGACCGGACCGAAACGTCGTCGTAGTCGTCGCCCCACCGTGTCTTTGTTAAGCAAAGTGTGAACGGCGCTACAAACCGACTGGCCACCGACTGGCCTTAAATGGAGAAAAGGCTGAAAACGAAGCCCTTTTTGTGATAGTTTTTCAACTTTCAACACGGAAGCCCACACATACACACACCACAAACGCCGTTTCTTATTGGAGATCATTATTTACGATTCATATTCGGCCAAATCATAATCAGACCAATTTCGATTTTTCAAATATGTATGCGGGGTATTACATACATGGCGCCGCCGACCCCCCGTGCAGGAGCATATTAAATATAAGTACATACATACACGTCTAAGCGTATGTACTTATACGTATGTTTGTTTGTTCTTCCGCACAGATATAAATAAATAATTGTTTATATGGCGTTTATATGTGTATGTGTATGCATATTTCTTGACAAGTGTGCGAAAAAAAACAAATGCGTCAACAAACAGTAAACAGGATCTTCGATGGCCACAATTCACTGACAACGAATTTTAAAAATTACCACTAAATTCGGAAGATTCGTATTCCATTTTATTATTTGTTATTATATTCGTATTAAATCATTTTATCCAGGGAAACACACAAAACGCCGAACTAGACCGTAGACAGTGTGACCGCGGAGTTATTATTAAATTATACCGTCCGGCTGTAAGGAATATACCTATATTTTATACCATTTTCAAATTTGCAAATATACCAAAAACATACCAACATATATATTTTATATTTTAATTAACGCAACGAGCTTTATCTGAAAGGTCTTTTCTTATATATGTACAACAAGCGTTGTTGAATAAAAATAAAATAAAAACTCTTATATTTTAATATCTAAAAAAAAAATTGGTTAATTCCAAACAAAGCTCACGGCAAGAAATGGCCTTATTACACGGTACTTTGGTATCCATTAACTGCTTATATATGCTTGCAGGGTATTATAATTTTGACCGAACCTGTATATATTATTGATCACCACCAATCAAATGTAGTCAGTTGATTCTAAATTGATTCAACAATTTATTTTTTAAATTGAAATAAGTAATTTTACATCTACACGTTCCATTCCGATATTCCTAAATAGGCGGCATCCCGCATTTGGTAGATAAGTGTAGATAGGGCTTAAGCATATTTTGTTTATGGATTTTTAGCAATACATATGCATTTACATATGTTTATATATATTTGTTTATAATTAAATTGTTTTTAAATTTAAATTTTAAACAAGACTGCATCATTATTTTTTCTATAAATTCCATAAAACTAGGTAAAATCCAAATAAGAGATTGCATATGGACTTTAGTCGCCACAGATATATTTTTTAAAGCGAGCAAAGACGGTGGAGACTTATTAGTTAAAAGTAAAATAAAAAATGGTTTGTAAAAATTTTCGCGGTTGATAAGTGTATCTAAGCAGTGAGTCAAAACGAGAGGACAATAGTCACCCTCTTGCTCTCTCGCACTGCTACCAACACTTTACGAGAAGACGGGATTTTTTAGGGGGAAATAATGACTATTTGAGATTTTTTAGAGGGAAAGCAAAATTGTCATCTGGCAACACTGCTTCTAATACTCAATAGCGATCAAACTTCATTGCAAAATTAACATTTGTTATTGTTTCCAAGATATTAAGTGTCCGCAGATGCGCGCAGCGTGGAACTGCTGACGAGGAGTGAAAATATATTCGCTATTTGGAATATATTGGCTTGTACTTTCACGACTATTTAAATAATAAATGTATGTACATATGTGCGTGCATACGCTCGCTATATGTATCTAAATATGTGTGTATGCGCTGTGTTAGCAGAATAGTTTTGTACATAAAAATGGGCGATAGTTGTGCGGAAAGTGTCCGGATTGATGAAATTTAGTGAATTCGTGTCGGCATTTGATGTATTTCGGTGTTTCCTGCGATTTTACGGTGCCTGCTTACCAAATCTTGGTTGCATCTAACTGAGGCGTCCGACCGGAGTGTAATTTACTTCAACAGTGCAAACTCAAATGAAGCGTGAGCAGTTGTGCAGCAAATTTTCATGGCCTACTAATTGCATCGCATTATTTTGTTCACGCGGATTAACAAATCGATTAACAAACCGATTAATAAAGTCAAGCAGACCTAGATACAAGTATCTTTCACTAGGAGTTAAGAGTTAAGGATGCGATGCAATGCATCTGTTGGATGCGTTAATCCTGTGCATTCCTACAGCCCGAAAACTGATCCAAGTATTTGCCATTTTTTGTTTATTTTATCTGGAGGATACCGACACCTAGTATCAGCAATAGTCAATGGAAATTTTCCACAATTCCTAGGCTTTATGTACGAGTATATGCAAATGTAACTAGAAACCTTGTTTATATACGACTTTCAGTAAGCCATGATGAGGGAGTCGGCTCACGAAATCAACATGGATACGTGGAAGCAATGGATCCTCGAGGCCATCTCGAAAATCAGGTCCCAGAAGCAGAGGCCTTCCGTGCAGAGGATTTGCCAGGCGATCGGCACGCACCACAAGTTCCACGAGGACATTGTGGCCGAGAAGCTGGAGAAGGCCGTCGAGTCGGGCGCCGTGATCAAGGTGTACAATAAGGGCCTGCACTCGTACAAGGCGCCGATGGCCAAGCGACGCGTCAAGGTGGACAAGAACACCAATCTGTACAAGCTGGTGGCCAAGGCGGTGCACGATCTGGGCGAGTGCGAGGGCTCCACCATCAAGAGTATTGAGAACTACATACAGAAGTTCAACTGCATCGATCTCTCGCCCAACGTGGACTTCAAGGCCGTGATCAAGGCGTCCATTAAGAAGGCCGTCGATGCCGGCTTTCTGCTCCAAGAGGGTAAGCTCTACAAGAAGGGCAAGTCCCTGACAACGCCGCGCAAATGTGCCCCGCCCTCGGACGTGGTCATCAAGGGGGAGGAGAGCTGCACCCACTGCTCGGGCAATGCGCAGAAGAACCTCAACGGCATCCCCGAGCCGCTGAGCTCGTGCAAGCAGTGCGGCATATCGCTGCACACGACCTGCGCCAACATAGCAGGCCGCTGCAAGTCGCAGTCCTATGTCCTGCTCTACATGCTCGTCACCAAGGGCACGAACTGGGACTGCCAGAACTGCGCCGATTGCGCCGTCTGCAAGATGCGCAACCGTGGTCCCTGCCTGCTCCAGTGCTTTGTCTGCAAGGACCACTTTCACTTGACGTGCCTCGACACGATACCGGACAAGAAGCCCAAGCATCCATACAGGTGAGCATCTCGCTTGCATCGATCTTTTCTAGAGCTGTAAAACCATCGATAGTGCCCTTACTCGATATTTTCGATAGTGATAGTCCAAACCATCGATAATATCGATACTATTGACAAAATTAAATGGGCTTAAAAAATGTACTTTGCTTAAACAAACCAAATTAAATGGCATAATTTATATAAGATTTAATGTAATAAAAAAAAGTGAAAGAAATTTTATCACAATTACTGTCTATATAGATTTTCTATAACGATAGTTTTTGATATTAATGATTAAAAGTTAAATAAAAATGTTCTTAAGAATATAAGGTGATTATTTTTAGTTTATTGTTTATTGTTTTATATCCTAGCGTCACAAGTATAATACTTATTTTTACTGCGCTAGTCACTTTAGACATTAAATCTTATTACATTAATGACATTAACTCTTACAATTACATTACAAATACTATTACAATTTCAATTACATATTACATTTCAATTAATTCTTACTGCTGAAGGCTTTAAATATTTACTTAAATTTAAGTTTAATAATATATTTATTGGCAAAAATATGTACATTTCATACGATAGTGCCCTTACTCGATATTTTCGATAGTGATAGTCCAAACCATCGATAATATCGATACTATCGACAAAAAAAAAATGGGTTTAAAAAATTTACTTTGTTTAAACAAACCAAATTAAATGGCATAATTTTTATAAGATTTAATGTAATAAAAAAAATGAAAGAAATTTTATCACAATTACTGTCTATATAGATTTTCTATAAATATAGTTTTTGATATTAATGATTGGAAATTAAAGAAAAATGTTTTGGTCCGTTCTTAAGAATATACAAATTTAAGATTATATTTATTGGCAAAAACTTGTAAATTTTATACGAATTCACTGATTAACTGCTAACGCGATGTATCGATGGTGAAAAAGAACAATCGATAGTGACGCGGAGCACAACACCATCGATAATATCGATAGTATCGTCGATAGTTTTACAGCTCTAATCTTTTCAATCACAATTATTCACCTTGTTTACCTTGTTTAATTACCAGGTGTAAAACGTGCTCCAAACAGAGCTTGGACAACCCAAAGTTGCTTAAGAGAGACAGCAATTCGAGGATCAAAATGGAGGCTGGCAACGAGAGGTAAGTCAAGCCTATATTCAAACGAATTGAACTGCTTTTGAAACTGACTTTCTGACTTTCCAGGATGTCCGCCTCCTCCGATCGATATGGCCAAGGCAAGCGGCAGATAATTAAGAAGGAGGGCCACTCCGACAGTCCCTCGACCTCGAAACTTTGCGTCTACAACGAAGGCGGCAACGGGCAGAGGAGAAAGCTGGCCGCGGGGGGCTTGAACTCGAGGAAACTGAACCACACCGAGCACGACCAGTTTGAGTTTCCGGGCAAGCAGAAGAGGTCACACATAGTACAGGGAGGCTACCTCGCTAGCCAGGAGACGCGCAAGCGCACCTTCTCCGATTTGTCTTCTTCGAGCTCGTCGAGCGACAGCGACGAAGACGACGACGAGGACGACGAGCGGAACAACAGGGGCTGCGACGACGACAACGACCAGGACGAGAGCACGTCCTCGGACTCGTGCACCTCGTCCAGCTCAGACTCGGACTCCAGCGGCAGCTCCAGCGACAGCTCAGAGTGCGATGATGAGAACGACGAGGAGGAGGACTACGACACCGATCGCAGCACGCTCAAGGGCAAGATGTTCGAGAACGAGAAGCAGCGAAGCAACGCAGGCCTCAGTTCGCCGGACAGCAACGAGGCCACGGCCGGCGGCGGCGGCGAGAACAGCTGGGGCTTTGCGGCGGTGGCCAAGAATCCGATAGATATATTCGTTAAATCAAAGAATAACAAGGGCATGGGGTTTGCCAGCGCTTCGCCAGCGCATAATCGGGGTCAAAAGGGCACGCCAGCAGCGGCTGCCAGCTCGCCAGCAGCCCCAGCCGCCACCGTGTCCCTGAAGCCGAGACAAGGCCCGAATAATGGGCAGAAGAAGAAGATTGTGCCCCTGAAGAGCATGCCCCTGGAGGCGGGCAAGTCGTACGAGAAGGGCGACGAAGATGACATTCCATATCTGACGGAGGAAACGGTGATGAAGGTCCAGTTGCTGGAGGAGATTGAACGCAGTCGGGAGTCCAAGAGCGAGGCCGAGGCAGAGAAGCCCGAGAGCCACCACAACGACGAAGATCTGATTGCGAAGCGAGCCAATCCCTTTGAGAACCAACCCCTGCCGCCCGGAGTGACGGCCACGGACGTGGAGCTCTACCAAGAAGTGCTCCACAAGGCCGTCGTCCAGATGTCCAACAACCACATCGAGAAGCTGGTCGATGTGGACGCCAGCCAGAGTCAGAGCCAGAGCAGGCAGGGACAGCACACCCAGAGCCCCAAGTCCATTCAGATCGGGAAATGGGACATTGAGACCTGGTACTCGAGCCCCTTCCCCCAGGAGTACGCCCGCCTGATGAAGCTCTTCCTGTGCGAGTTCTGCCTGAAGTACACCAAGAGCCGCTCGGTGCTGGACAGGCACCAGAACAAGTGCATCTGGAAGCAGCCGCCGGGCACGGAGATCTTTCGGCAGGGCAGCATCTCAGTGTTCGAGGTGGATGGGAATGTGAACAAGATCTATTGCCAGAACCTGTGCCTGCTGGCCAAGTTCTTCCTCGACCACAAGACGCTCTACTACGACGTGGAGCCCTTCCTCTTCTACATCCTCACCAAGAACGACCAGAGCGGCTGCCATCTGGTGGGTTACTTCTCCAAGGAGAAGCACTGCACCCAGAAGTACAACGTCTCCTGCATCCTGACGATGCCGCAGTACCAGCGGCAGGGCTACGGCCGTTTCCTCATCGACTTTAGTTACCTTCTCAGCCGCGAGGAGGGTCAGCTGGGCACCCCAGAGAAGCCCCTGTCCGACCTGGGGCGTCTCTCCTACTTCTCCTACTGGAAGTCCGTGGTGCTGGAGTATCTGTACAAGTACCGCAACCAGTCGAAGATCACCTTCAAGGACATTGCCATCAAGACCGGCCTGGCCATCTCCGACATCGCTTTGGCCTTCGAGCTGCTCAACTTTATCAAGCTGCGGAAGAACGACGGGGACATTCGGTACCAGATCAACGTGAAGATCGACTGGAAGAAGGTGGTGGCCCATCACGGGAAGATGGCCAGCAGCAAGACTCGCATTATCATCGAGGCCGACTGCCTGCGCTGGAGCCCTTTGCTGTCCGTCTCCAAGCTGCCCAACATCATCAAGCCCATTTCGAATCGTGAGTACTTGAACAATCAAATCGAGCGAAAGTCCTCCTCCGACTTTAAGGAGAACAACGAGGAAGCAGCAAGCAAGCAGCAGCCGGCGGCCCTGCCTGCCCAGCAGGAGGGCGGCGGCGAGGCTGCTCCCGCCAAGAACCGGGGACCCAGAGAGGACTCCGAGAAGCTAGTTGAGGAGCGCGAGGCCCAACGCAAGCGAGCCTGTCCCGAAGAGTTCCTCAAGTCGGCTCTCAGCGAGTCGAAAAAACCCAAGATGATGACGCCAGCGCAGCCCATGCAGGAGGAGCAATCTTTCGGAGAGCACTCATCCGCCTCCGACTCATCCGATGGCAAGTCCTCGAAGGAGCTCTCGGAACAGCTCCTGACCAAGCGGGCCCAGCGATTGGCCAAGCGTAACGACGTCATTCCGCACACCAACAAGCGGAAGCACTTTGACCGGACGCTGGAGACCAGTGCCAGTGCCAGTGCCAGTGCCACTGCATCCGATCAGAATCCGCCGGCAATTCAAAGGCAGTCGGCGGCGGCGGAGGAAGCTGAGCCCAAGACGGAGGACACGGCTGCGGCGAGGGAGGTCAGCAGCAAGCAAGATAAAAAGGTCAATATTGTGCCCAAGCTGAGGGGCAAGCAGTCGAACGGCAAGCGATCCAGCGAGGAGTTGCAGTTCAATGGGAATCCACCTGCAGAGAACACCGAAAATACCAAGGAACCGAGAGAATCGAGAGAATCTGTCAAGGCTCCTCCTCCTCCGAAGGTTGATAGTCCCATTAAGAATCAAACTTCTGCGAAGACAGAGAGTCCAGCTGAGGGAAGCAGCCTCAACGAGCAGGTGCTGGATGCTGTGGCAAAGAAAACCAAGAAGACTGTCTTCTCCGACGCCCTGACGACGTCGTACAATGCGGATGAGGTCAAGTTCAAGGCGCTCGACAAGCCCGAGGTTATCGCTCAAGAGGTGGTGGAAGCTGCAAAGGACATCAAGGAAGTCAAGGTGCCTGAGGTGGTGTTAGAAAGCAAGGTTCCAAAGCCCAAGAGTCCCGAGAAAGCGGAGCCCGCCGCTCCACAGCCCGAATTCGAACAGGCACCGACTCCTCCTGTGAACACGGAGAATATCAAGAAGTCTCCGGATGAAAAGAAGGTGGAGATAAATCTGAACTACCTTAAGTCGTCGCCGGACTCGGCGTTGCCAGTGCCGGATGTTCCCACTTGTCCGAATGTCCCAATCCGGCTCGAAGAACCCAATGAGGCTGCAACGCCCGCTCAGTCCGTTGAAGTTCAACCGAAGCCGGTGGAAGTTGAAAAGGCAAAGCCCAAAACAGAAGCCACTCCAGCCGATCCGCCACCGAATCATCATCATCGTCCCGAAGTCCCTGCAAGTCAAGTGGAGCTGCCAAAGCCGCAGCCGCAGCCGCAGCCCAAGGAGAAGATAACGCCGGAGAAGACTGAGCAGCAGCAGCCGCCGCCCATGGCCAAGGAAACTCAACCAATCGACATCAAGGAGAAGGCGGCCATCAAAAAGCCAGTGCCGGCGGAACCAGCGGTTGTGAAACCCGAAGTGAACAACGGCGGTGGTGACAGAAAGTACGATCCCAGCAAGATGAAGGTGGCTGTGCCCGAGGAGAGGAAAGAGGCGATCAAGACGGATCACCAGCTGGTGCAGGTCAAGGAGGAGGCACGCATGCCCCCCGCGGCAGTGCATCCCATCCGGGAGAAGATCCAGCTAAAGGGCACGAGCAACGAGCACGCCGCCGCCGCCACCGCCCAGCTGCAGAACTCGATTCCCTCGCAGTTCCCCCAGATGCCCAACTACCACTCGTCGCAGTACTGGCAGTGGGACTACTACAGCTACAACCTGTCGCACCTGGATCCCGCCGCGCAGAAGGGGCAGAAGCAGTTCCACAAGGATCTGGCCACGACCATGGCGTACACGCACAACTTCACGCAGAACCTCTACCAGTCCGCCAACCTGGCCATGCAGCATGCCCACCACCATCAGATGCACCAGACCAAGGAGAAGCATAAGGTGGAGCGCAAGAATGCGGCCAGTGGCAAGAAGGAGCAGCACCAGGAGCACCAGCCCAAGGTGGTGTCCAACGTGGTCAGCGCCTCGCGCGATGACGCCCATGTCCAGCACTGCCAGGAGTACGCGGCCAACAACCAGGCGGCGGCCCTTTACAATCAGAAATGTGCTGCCGCCGCCGCCGCCACTCAGCAGAAGCAGGCTCAGCAGGCGCAGGCGCAGCAGATGAAATCCCTGGCCAATGCCCAGAATTCAGTGGCTCGTCAGAGCAATGCCAATCCGGCTGAAGCGACGGTCCTCATGCCCAATCCAGGGACCGTGCCCGCCAAGCAGAAGGCCGAGCACGGCGTCAACCCGACCACGGTTATTTCGCGCGAGCCCAAGCTCAATAAGATTGGGCAGCATCCCAACATACAGCATGCTCCGCCGACCCAGCATCCAAACCTGCAGGTCTCCGGAGGCGGTGGTGGCGGCCAGCCCGACGTCAATCCGAATTTGGTGTACAACACAGAGCCGTCGGCCAATGCCAATGCCATGCAGCAGCAGCAGCAGCAGCAGCAGCAGCAGCACTACGACTGCGGGATCAATGCGCAGATCAACATGGAATCGCCGGCCAACATTGGCACCGCCATCTCGCACGGTTCCCAGGAAATCGCCGCCACCAACGCCAACGTGCATATGCATCAGCCGCACCGGCAGTTCTCCGATTGCTCCATGCAGAACCAGCCGGTCACCACGCCCATGCACATGTCCATCCAGAACTCGCACATGCAGCAGCAGCAGCAGAACAGCCTGAACATGAACCTTTCGGCGGAGTCCTCGGCGAACATCAATCTGCTTAGCAATCCGCAGCATCAACAGCATCAGGCCAGGAAATTAAATGCTCAGGTAATACTATATAAGCTCTTTAGATTTGATTTGTTCATTATTTTGCACCAAATACAAAAGTGTTCCCGTCCGCTCTCGGAAAAAGTAGTGATTGCAGATCCTGGATTATTCCTAACTCAATTTACTCTCAATATTACTCTCAATATCACTCCTTATCACCCTGTTCCACTGCAACATATTTTCGAAAATTGAATGTAGGCGATTCCATTGCAACATCTACATTCTGGGGCGACGTGTGAATGGAACAAACCGCTGATCCGGATTTGTTTACATTTCAATTGAGACGGCGTCTTTCATAGCGCGGCCGTTAGCGGTCATTTCAGGCCTACTTTTGCGATGTTTAACCGACCCATTCATGGAGTTATTAATATCCATGCTTGGAGTTTTAAAATATACTTATATACCAAAGTAAAATCGAGTGTTTTTCTGCTACAGCTTAAGGGGCATCGGATTATGCAGAGAACGAAATGCTGCGCTGGTTCTTTTCATTAATCTTTTTGTCAAAAATATTTATAAATCCAAAAACAGTAAGAAATTAGGGAAGGGGATTGGTGTTTTGGTAGTTTAGGGAAGAACTTACGAATTATCGCCTAAGAATCGCTATTTTTCGTTTTTATTTTTGTATGTGTTAATAAATCGGAGAAATTTTAACTAATCCGCAATGTTCTCAGCTCTCCAACGAAGTCAAGCTATCTTATTCAGTCTCCTTTAACCCACGATGTATTTATTTTTGTATTTCCACCAGTAAGAATAGTTTTATAATTCGTTTCAGCAAAGACACTATTTTTTGTATGTTCGTATGTTCGTAGTTCAGAGGAAGTAGAAGTAAGGGGAAGTAGCAAATGTTATCGATAAGTTCATATGTACATATATACTATTTTGTTAGCTATTTTAAGATGTTCCAACTAATCAATTTTTACTGTATACTCAGTTCAAAATAAGTTGTTTCAACTTCACCATCTTCAGTTTCTCAACAGTACTCGGTTCAAAACAAGTTGTTCCAACTTCACCAACTTTAGTTTTTCAACTGTATGTATAGAAACCTTTGGGGCGAATGGTGAATGGACGAACCGTCTATTTTGGATCCATCCTCCCTTATGGAAGACCACGAGAATGTAGCAGAATGTTTCAGTGGAACAGGGCTATTAGACTTATTTGTATAATAAACTCTTCACACTACGGTTTCATTATATAAGACAACTCTCTATAATATGATGTTTCTACCATGTTCCTACACTATGGAAGACCACGAGAATATAGCAGAATGTTTCTTTGGAACAGGGCTATTAGACTTATTTTTATAATAAACTCTTCACACTACGGTTTCATTATATAAGACAACTCTCTATAATATGATGTTTCCACTATGTTCCTACACTATGGAAGACCACGAGAATATAGCAGAATGTTTCAGTGGAACAGGGCTATTAGACTTATTTGTATAATAAACTCTTCACACTACGGTTTCATTATATAAGACAACTCTCTATAATATGATGTTTCTACNTTGTTTCAACTTCACCATCTTCAGTTTCTCAACAGTACTCGGTTCAAAACAAGTTGTTCCAACTTCACCAACTTTAGTTTTTCAACTGTATGTATAGAAACCTTTGGGGCGAATGGTGAATGGACGAACCGTCTATTTTGGATCCATCCTCCCTTATGGAAGACCACGAGAATGTAGCAGAATGTTTCAGTGGAACAGGGCTATTAGACTTATTTGTATAATAAACTCTTCACACTACGGTTTCATTATATAAGACAACTCTCTATAATATGATGTTTCTACTATGTTCCTACACTATGGAAGACCACGAGAATATAGCAGAATGTTTCTTTGGAACAGGGCTATTAGACTTATTTTTATAATAAACTCTTCACACTACGGTTTCATTATATAAGACAACTCTCTATAATATGATGTTTCCACTATGTTCCTACACTATGGAAGACCACGAGAATATAGCAGAATGTTTCAGTGGAACAGGGCTATTAGACTTATTTGTATAATAAACTCTTCACACTACGGTTTCATTATATAAGACAACTCTCTATAATATGATGTTTCTACCATGTTCCTACACTATGGAAGACCACGAGAATATAGCAGAATGTTTCTTTGGAACAGGGCTATTAGACTTATTTTTATAATAAACTCTTCACACTACGGTTTCATTATATAAGACAACTCTCTATAATATGATGTTTCCACTATGTTCCTACACTATGGAAGACCACGAGAATATAGCAGAATGTTTCAGTGGAACAGGGCTATTAGACTTATTTGTATAATAAACTCTTCACACTACGGTTTC
>VNJO01007680.1:1429-16695 GCA_008042535.1 Drosophila tani
AAAAACCTCCACATGACCTAAATTACTCCACAAATTCGTAACCCATAACACTTTTCTACTACTACAAAATATTATTAAATCCATTGAACACCTGCCTACACTATTGTAAAAGTTTCTATATATAGTAACAGCATACAATATACACTGTGTAAATTAACACAGTAATAAATCACAAAGCACACTTATGTGCGAAAAAAAAAAAAAAAAAAAATAGTTTAATACATAAGAAAGGCTGACTTTTTTCTTTAAACAAAAAAAATTAATATATAAATTTTTATTTATGATATATAAAGGTATTTCTCTACTACGCTGATTTTTCCAACTATCGCATGAGAATCACGAAAAGCAGAAAGGGTTTTCTACTAGGAAAAAGTGTTTTTTTAGCATAATCTTGAAGGGAAACAGCTGTTTTTATACCCTTACAGGTTATGATAATTTTGATCAGAAGTTTGCAACGCAGTGAAGAAAGCATCTTCGACCTCATATAGTATTATAGTATAATTTTGATCAGGATCACCAGCTGAGTCGATCTAGCCATGTCCGCCTGTCCGTCTGTTCGTTGCTACGCAAAGACTCCACGAAAATCCACAGTAAGTTTGTATGCCAATGTGTTTGCCTGGCTCTAAATGTAATAAATGTTTAAAAATTGTATGCATAAATTTGCAGATGTTCTTAGAATCGTAAAAATTCTAACACCGTTTTAACTTTTTCAGGATGTGTTTAACTTTTTCATAAATGTATTTAGTTAACACAAATAAGGATTTATTAAATAGATTGCTCTTAAGCTCAGGCACTTTTATTACTGGCCAAAGAATCTTACAATGCACAAAAAAAAAATATCAAAATATTAAGCGGTGTACATTTGTTTCCGACGAATAAATTACATAATATGTGAATTTATGATTGTTTTACTTTTGGGGGCTACGATTTCACCATAATTTTAGGTCTTAGAAAAAAGTAATTTTATGAAAAGTTGCCCCATCCGTTTGTATGAAAGCTATAAGATATAGTCGGACAATGTGTCCAATTTTTTTACTCTATGTTTAAAATATTTGTATAGATTTTTGGACAAAATTTCATTGCGATATCACCACTAGAGATTCTTCCAACTGGGGGGCAGACGCACGTCTGCGCAAACGCCGTCGGCCTAACGGTGTGGCAAGATGTCTAGCCAAACTGTTGGTATGCGCAAGTAGGCGGTCTCTGGATCGGTTTGCAAATAAAGAAATGGTTTATATTAGAGTTGGTATTAATGTGTCTTGAAATAACGTGTAAAAGGGGGCGGCTAGGAACAGAGGAGGGCTCTTCACGACACCAAAACAAGCTCCCAGCCCAAGTTCGTGCAACAGGAAGCCCTAGTTGGTACCCGCCACGTGTAGGAGCCACCCCGTCTGCCATTGACTTCTTTGTGTACATGTCAATCCCTAGCAATGTACTAACCATTAGAGAGGAGCAGGACCCTGGCTCGGATCACCTGTCGCTGATAGAAACCCTATCTGTTTTTTCAACCTGTCTCTTAAAACCTGGCTCAAGCCTTCCGGTGCTTAAAGAGTCTTTGTCCAACTCCCTGGTGCTTAACTCAGCCTTAAGCACGGATGAAGATGTGGACACTGCGATTAGCACACTGCTTGCTAAGATAGGAGAAGCTGCCGT
The DNA here is from genome assembly GCA_008042535.1 of Drosophila tani. Lineage (NCBI taxonomy): Eukaryota > Metazoa > Arthropoda > Insecta > Diptera > Drosophilidae > Drosophila > Drosophila tani. The sequence continues at coordinate 3,083 of VNJO01007680.1, forward strand.
AGCTGCTGCCCCAACCAGACCATCAAACCCTCACCCGATAATACCCCGGAACTCTCGGATGAAGTTGAGGGTCTGCTGCTTCTCAAGAAAATGCTCAAAAGTTAGTTTATCCGCACCAACGACCTCAGGATAGATAGGATGTTCCGTAGGATCTCCAAGAGAGTGAGAAAGAAGCTGTCGCTACTTAAAGCTGAAGCAACAGACCGGTTACTAGAGAACGCGACAGCTATTGCAAGCTCCAACTTTGCCCTCTGGAAGCTTACCGGAGCATACAAGAGGCAAGCTACCCCAAAGTAGCCTGTTAAGAAGTCTGATGGCACATGGGCAAAATCTACTCTGAACCGCATAGAGGCCTTTGCTGAAGACCTTGAGAGCTGGCTTACTCCACTCAGCACAGTATCAGCTAGGAGAGTGCAGCTTGTGAGGGGCGACTCAAAATCAAAAAGGCTCCGGGGGAGGACCTTATTGACAACACAGTCACAGGCCTCTGACAGATCATTCAGAGTTATATAGGATGGATCGGTCTCGGCACAAAGAAGGATCAGAGCTGGAGTACCGCAGGGAAGCGTTCTAGGACCTATACTATACAGCCTCTTCACACATGACATGCCAAATCCGCCATCACAATCCCAGAATCTGATGCTCGCCACATTTCCAGATGACACAGCAGCCTTATACATATCCACTTACATCCACACAGCCACTGACAAACTCCAGACATACTTGAAGAAATTTGAAAACTGGGCCTGTAGATGGAAAATTTCAATCAACACAGCAAAAAGGACTCCTGCCCAGGATTATTTCTACACTGACAGCTTCTGAAATAAAAAAGAGATCACAAATACCTCGGAGTGACCCTAGACTCTCGACTAACGTTTGCAAAGCACACCAAGATAATTAAAAGCACACTAGAAAGAAAGGCCATGAAGCTATCCTGACCAGTGATGTCACATCCGCTTTTTTTCCGTCAAATTCGGCTTTTTTTGAAGTGTGATTGCGGGAAAAATTTGAAATCAGCGGGCAGCGGGAATTTCAGCTTTTATAGAAAATTTAAGCAGCTTTTTTTTATTTTACTTTTACTACATTTTAAATGCTGTTTTAAATGAGTTTGACGATTAAAATGATAAAAATGTATTTGTTTCGAAATGTATCGATATTTACTTATATCGAATTTCCCTCAAAAGTCCACACCAAAAATTTGGCGCATTTTCCATAGCTAATATTGCGAAATTCAATTGTAAATCCGAGAAAAATACATATATAAATTGACGATGCCAAAAGAGGTTTACAAACAAATGGTTGAGTTTTCAGCCAAGTAAATTCGTAAGCGTTGAAACATTAAACGCTATTTTAAGTATATTAGTCTGTTTAGATTGGGTCCGCAACTGCAACAGCTCGAAAAAATTGAAACATCGACTTTACTCCCCATAAGCTGTGCATGTGCTAGAAAGAGACAGGAAAGAGTCGCAACAGCGAGTTGTTGAGTGTTTTACTTAGAATATTTTTGGTGTATGTAGAATTTTGTGTAATATTTAGGTAATTTTTGCTTGTGCAAAAATTTGTTGTGGCGAAACGGCTTGACCTAATTTATTAATTTATATGACATGGAATAACGTTACATTTGGACAATTTTTCTAAAAATGTTTCATTGAAAAATATGTGCAGGTATAGGAGTTATAGGGAATCTCCCGTGGCTCCTCAAAAAAAAAGTTGAATTGCGGTGTACATCCTAACGGTCCACAGAATCGTCCGATATGATAACTAAAATATGCATTAGCTAAAGGATAATTGTCCGGAGGTATCACAGTGGAGTTTTTTTTTAATCTTTTTTTTTTCGATTTTTCATTAAAGTTTGAAGTCAAAAATTCAATTCCTGACTAAAAAAAAAGTTTAATTGTTAAATAAAAAATACAATAACAAATAAAATTATTGGTGATACCTGGAGAAATAGTTGCAGAAGCTGTGTGCAAAATTTTAAAACGGTTGGTCAAGTAGATTTTGAGTAATCGTGTACACCGACTTTAAAAATGGCACTTTTCAGGAGAGCGCTTTAATGTTTTGGCTTCCCATACATCGAACATAGAGTGACCTCCGTTCAACTACTATTTACTACTATTTAATATAAAATATCTATGAATTTAATTTGTTTTCATTTTGGGTGTGTCTTTTTCCATTTCTTGTTTCTTTTCTTTAAAAAATAATGTTAAAAAAAATCAGCTTTTTTCTTAGCTTTTTCTCCCTGGAATTCCGCTTTTTTTAGCTGTTTTATTTTGTCAATCCAGCTTTTTTTGGTCAGAAAAAAATGACATCACTGATCCTGACTTCTGAGACACAATAACCATCTAAGACTAAACAACATGGTAAGGATATAAAAACCATACTCTACGTGGAGTTACGGAATACAAGTATATGGAATCGCTGCCAAAACGAATTTTAACCGTATAAGAATGTTCCGGAACAAGATGCTGCGTAATATCACTGGAGCGGAATGGTTCATACGAAACGTCGACATTGCCAGGGACCTCAAAATCCCCATGATCGGGGATGTCATCAACAGTCAAGCCGCAACATACAAAACTAAACTGTCTTTCCACCCAAATGTTCTGGTTTAAGACTACTAGAACACAGAACCAGAAGAAGACTTAAAAGAAGACACCCTATAGACCTACCACACAGAATAATATAAATCTTCACACCTAAACCTAACATACTCCACTAAGTTGTAACCTATAACTCTTTCTTACACCTTCACAATTGTATTAATCCATTGAACTCCACTATTGCAAAAGTTACTACAAGATAGTAACAGAAAATAATAAAACACTGTGTCTACATAAGACACAGCAATAAAATTAAAAAAAAAAGGAGAGAGGCCGAGCGCCAATGCTCTGACGGTGGCGGTGGCCGCCAGTGCACCATCTACACCAGCTAGGATCGTTCTGAAGTGGAATAGCCAGTTCAATCAACAGATCCTGAAGGAAATATGTATGTAGAGAAAGGCTTCTTGACTCCGATTCATTTGATATAATATTAGTTCACTTTATTTTAAATAGATATGATATTCAACTTTTACAGTTTTAACTTTTCGTTTCTTTACTTTTCTTTACTACGGGAACACACGACCTTCTTCCTTTCAAGCTCATTCTCTACTCTTTTCAACTTCTTATGTTTCCCTCTCTTGACGCTTCCCTCTGTTAAACCTAATGCTATAGAATCAGATGTTCTGTTAAATAAATTCCTCTGGAATTGCTCTTCAGAGATGCCAATCCTACATGTATTAAGCGCTCATTAGTTTAATTAGTTTAACAACATGGAGAAAGTCATGAATTTGTTCCATATTTGTTCTATTTTTTTCAGCGGGCAGTCAATTTCATTTGTTCAAGAAACAGCTGGCTAGTGGTGGTAGTTGGGCAAGATCACACATCGATGGGCAGAAAAAGACTGAAATAATCGATACTATCGAATTAAACCATGAAAAAGCAACTTTTTTCAAAAATTTTCTCACCACTATTTTGCTGTACCTTATACCACTAACCATACAACATATAGACTACTCATTTCATACAACGAAAATGGGCACAAAAATTTCTCAGCGACAAGCCCCATGCCTGTTAGCGGCGGGCCCCGTCGCTCTCTTGCGGCTCTCTCTCTCTCTTCGCTCTCTCATTCTTATAGAAGGTAGTCCCGTCGGCTCTTCGCTATGATAACAATGAGTGCGAGTGAGAGGGTCTCGTTCAGTAAGTGCGAGCGAGTCGACAATTGAGTGTGTGGATTTACCCTTAGATGGTGTATGGGGCTTTAAGTTGCGTGTTATAATAACAAGAGTTAAAAGTTTTTTTATGGTTTAATTTTTTATAATTTTGAGTTTGACAAGAGAAGTTGTGTTTGTTTTTGTATTGCCAGCCGTTTGTTTACGTTCTTAGTTCTAAAATATAATCTTAAAATATAACTTTTTTACAGCTAAATTTATTTTAGCGTTTTCGACGGATCTAATTAATGTTTTCTCATCATTTCTTAGTTTCTTAAATTTAATTAAAAAATTGCATCAAATAAAAATATAACACCATTTAAGTGTTTACGAAAATGCAAAATGTCGTTTTCGTATACGGGTTAATGCCGGCAAAAATTCGTCCGCAGACGTGCTCGCGCGTCAACAAGGGAATTCGCAGAATATTTGGTCTTTTGCTACTTTTCATACTAGGTACCCTAACAATATGGGCATATTCACTATTGGGTTAATGGTAAAAATAAAAATGTTTTATGTTATAATATATTTCCTAATGTTTCAGCATACATTTCATATTTGTTTACAAATGATTAAATTATTTTCATTATTCATTGGCTTGTTGTTGTTATTTAATGATCTAGTTGTATATATTTTTATGTATGTTGGTTTTTTTTAAAATATTTTTCTTATTTAAAAGTCGCCGCTCGAATTAGTTACCGATAAATATACACACATATACATATATACACCTGTGTTAAACAGTAGATTTGAGACTTTTTCGAAACTTAAATCAAATTAATATAGATTAAATTTCCAAAATACTTTTTATATTTTTGTAAAGGTAATTGGAACAATATTCAAATCTTCATTTTTTATTTAAATTATATTTTAATGAAAATAATTTAATAATTTTAATTGTACCAAAATTTGTTAATATTGTTGTAAACACAGGTGTATGTAAGTAATATATGTATTTTCACTGCTGCCACTGATTTGAATTGTAAACAAATATGAAATGTATGCTGAAACATTAAGAAATATATTATAACATATAACATTTTTATTTTTACCATTAACCCAATAGTGAATATGCCCATATTGTTAGGGTACCTAGTATGAAAAGTAGCAAAAGACCAAATATTCTTGCTGGGCCGAAATGAAATGATCGCACACATGCACCTGTGTACGTGAATGCATGAACACGTGCGGCATAAGAATGAGAGAGCGAAGAGAGAGAGAGAGAGCCGCGAGAGAGCGACGGGGCCCGCCGCTAACAGGCCTGGGGCCTGTCGCTAAGAAATTTTTGTGTCCATTTTCGTTGTATGAAATGAGTAGTCTATATGTTGTATGGTTAGTGCTTATACACAGGGAAAAAGTTGCTGTTAGCAGCGTACATCGCTTGTCTTAGGTGCAGCTCGTACCGCTCCGTTCGACTGGCAACTTATACCGCTAACCGCCGAGTCCCTAGTCAAAACACATCAGCATTTCTTTAGGAACTGATTCTTTATTAGGCGCTCACGCCTTTTTATAGCGGTTTTCACTTATGTACTAGTTACAGATTCCTTATGTATAATCCCAGCTAGGGGTTATCTATGCTAGATAGTTGTTGGACATTCTTAGACTTTCCAGGGGGTCACAAGAGCATCTTGTGTATTCTTAGATTGGTATATATGAGCGTCCTATTACACTTGACTACATGTACATATGTATGCATGTTGACAAACGCGCGGATGCTTGGGCATTTGTGTACTTCATAAATCTTATATATTAGTGTGTGTATTATTCTCACATTAGTTCTTACTGATAGGCGGCGTAAATACAATTAGACTACTTGAGCCCTTGACCTTGACCTTTTTGAACAATTGCTGTTTGGCCAATAAGCTGAATAGGAAAAGCAACTGTAGTAAAAACTTGGCCCAAAATATAATTTTTTTTTTTCAATAAAAAAATATCGATACAATATTCTAAAAAATATTCGACAACCCAACTTTAAAACAACGAAAATCGACCAGTAGGACCCGATCGTTCCTATAGCAGCTATACTATACTAGTATAGTGTTTCGATTCTGCCCATTCTGACATATATATTAAGTCGAATAGAAAAAAGACTTTCTACTAAGTTTCGTTGTTTAACCTTGTTCCTCTGCTCCGTATTTTCAAGAATGGACCGTCGCAATCTAATCCATCTACATGCTTGAACAACTGATCCAGCTTTGTTTACATTTGAATTGGGATGCCGCGTCATCCATCATATTTCAGGCCTTCTTTTGCGACGCTTGAACGGCGTGAACACCGTGCCCTCTTCAAATTAAACTGACCCATTCAAGGACTTGTATTAATAAGATATTAATCAATGCTTGAAGCTTTGGAATCTTGTATATCAAAGAAATCGGGTATTTTTAGCCGCGACCGCAAAGCAGAAATATTTTCGTGTCACAGCTAAAGGAGCATCGCATTATGCAGTGGCAACAACGAAATGCTGTACTAGATCTAGTTTTAATTCATCTATAGTATTTTCAAAAATATTTATAATTTCAAAAGCAATAAGAAATTAGGGATGTGTTTGAAGGTTTAGGGAAGGAACTTATCGCTTAATAATCGATTATTCTCGGTATTCTTGTTTTAGTATGTATAGGAACGGACCGTGTGTCCATTTTGGATGAACCATTCTCCTGTATAGGAGACCCCGTGTAAAAGAATAGACCATTCTCGAGAATAGAGCAGAATGAAGCAGTGGAACAAGGCTATTAGATAGATCAAGAACTGAAAGACTAGTTTGCGTAAATAGATCTAAGAGACTTTAAGACCTAGAGTTACCAAATTTGGTGACAACATTGGAATCTGTAGCACGCAGATCATGTTTGTTTAAAAATTTGGCCACGCCCACTTTCGCCTCCGAAAATCATAAAGAACGTTATATAAGCTATTGTCGTGATTTTCAGATTAAAGTAAATCGATAAAATAAGTAGGCATTTGCAGACGTTTTCTAAAAATTTAAGTTAAATGGGATGATAAACATGGAAGTTATTAAACGATACATTTCTGTGTAAGTACCTCACAGTCATTCACACTCGACTGTAGCTTTCCTACTTGTTTTTTAGCGAATTGGTTTTGGAAAACATCTCTATCCCGCCAGCGTATATATATTTATACATTTAAAATTGAGAATTATTTAAAATGGAATGTTATGTTTGTTTTTGCAGCACTAAAGGTTACGATGAATAAAAAATAATGTTTATACCATAATATATATTGATTTAGTATGCAAATAATAATGTGCTACAAATGTAAAAACAAATTTACCTCTTTGGGTCCCAATGCTTCGATGCTAACATCTTGCGGCGGGGCTGATGGAACTTCACTCTCTGTTTCTATGAATAAAACATCACTTGGAGCACTGATCCCCAAATGATTTTCAGCATACAACCGAATATGATATGCTTGTGCTGGATTCAGGGATACTAACTGCGCAGTAGTCCGTTCACCAGGTATTAATTGTTGATTATGGTGGTCATTCCAAACATCTAAATAAAAGTAATTTGTATCAGTAAAAATTATTAAATTATTAATTAAATTATTATTATTTAGGGACCGGTAAAGAAGTTCAGTGCACACAACATCTTATGGAAAACTTAATAGCACCGCGGAATGGGTAATGGGTAAATAAAAATTGTACTTTTCGACTGTTAATTCAAAAAAAAAAAAAAAAAATAATATAAGTTCCATCATGTCAGCTCTTATATAATTATATAATTATATTATAATCTGTCATTCTTGCAGTAATTTAAAATACAAAATAAATATATATTTAAATATATATAAATATAAATATCTTAAATATAATAATAATATATAAGAACTTCTTGTGAATTTTAAAATTATTGATAGTATTTTTCAAGCATCTTAACAATGGAGAGCATAAGATACGAGGACTGTCTTTAAAGAAGTTTACCTAATCACGAAAACAAACAAATAAGAACCTGGGCGACAAATAGTCTTGGACCCGAAAAATGGCGATCAAATCAGGTTGGCATATTTTGAACTGAGATGTTTTTTTTTTAGAAATTGCAAAATTAAGTTAATTAACATTTTTTGTTTCAGTTAAAGTTTTTTTATTTTTAAATGAATTTTAAGTATGAACATTTGTTTTGTTTTTTAGAATTTTTAAGTCAAGTTAGTACCTAAGAAGTTTTAAATTATTCTAAATTTTAGGGCCGCCGTATAAAAAATAGATTATTACAAACATTTTTTTTTTAAATATCAAAATGTTGTTGGGATTAACATCTTATTAACATCAAATTGCTAAGTTTTATAAAAAATCCAAAAAATCAGTTCGTCTGTCTGTCAGTTGCAACGCAAACTAGTCTGTCAGTATTTGAGCTTTCTAGAAAAAACTTTGCCGGTAGTCTTCTTTCTGATGCAGGTAGCATATATGTTATGTCGGAACGGAAAATTAAAACTTCTCTGTTTTCCAATTTTTTTCTTTATAAATTTTGAGATTAAGCGCTTTTTTACGGTTCTAGAAAGCTAGCGAATGATTCGAATGTCATTTCGGTTTGTCATACGAATCAGTATCAGAAGTCAGCATCACTTCCATTTGACATCTCGTGAGTTCTGGTTTTTATTTTATTTATTATCTGCAGGGGTATACAAACTTCGACTTTCCGAAGTTAGCTTCCTTTCTTGTTTGTTTTCCAAATGTTTAAAAGATGGCATTTTTTTTTTTTTGCTCTCATCCCTTAAAGGCACTACGTTTACTTGTTCAATGGTATCGTGTTTATCGCGAAAGCTACATTGGTGCATTAAGCAATCTCAATGCACCGTGGGCTTGTAGTTAATGCTTTATAGGATCCAGGAACAGCTTTTCAAATATCGGCATATCGGGTCACTCTTGATTGGTAGACTGATTTAGCTTTCCACAGTATCCTTTGATATTGAGGTTGAGTTGCTCCATATAGAATACTTCAGCTCAATTTCTGGTTTTACCCGCTGTTTCATTTTTTTTTTTTTTTTTTTAGTTTTATATTACGCCACACAAGAATAGTTTTTGTTTTCATGGTTGTTAAAATAGTAATTAAATATACCGGAAAATGCGGGTAGGAAAGTGCGTCACTTTGGGGCATGATTATTTGGTATTAAAGCCGAGTATCCATAGGCCCGCAGTGTGTCGTCTGCGCAAACGCCGTCGGCCCAACGGTGTGGCAAGATGTCTAGCCAAGCGGTTGATATGCGCAAGCAGGCGGTCTCTGTATCGGTTTGCAATCAAAGGAATTGTTTCTGTTACTGTTGGTTTTCCTGTGTATTGAAATAACGTGTGATTTTGTACGTAGTGGTGCCATTTAACTCCCAGCATCCTTTTCAAAGCCTTCGTTATGCATGTTTGTGTCGGAAGGACAATGGCTTTAATTAGTCGCTCCTTGGCCTGGAGGGATAGACCGCTACCAGAAGGAAGGAGCCAATCCAATTTTTAAAGTTTTGTCCTTGCTGAATCGGTCAATCTGCCCTTCCAGCAAAGTTGGCGGTCTAGGTTTACGCCAAGGTCCGTCACCTTATCCTTATGCTTTAGTCTCTTTCCATCGAAGTAAAGGGCACATGAAGTGCGAAAGTGGCGTGCGGAAGTGCGAAAGTGGCGTGCTGCATCTTTTCAATGTTAAGCGCTACATTTCATCGAGATGCCCAACATTCGAATTCGTCCAAGAATGTCTGGACACGACTGGAAGCCGATATGGGGTGCTGCCAGCAGCTAGAAAGGCAGTGTCATCTGCGCATGTGGCTAGAAGAGTACCACGAACAATTGGGTTTGGAAGATCCGATGTGTAAAGTGTGTACTGTACCGGGCTAAGGACACTGCCCTGAGGTACACAAGCGTGAACTGGGCGCTGTTCAGAACGATGCCCACGGATCTCAACGGCAAGTTCTCTGTTATCCAAAAATGACACAATAAGTTTCCAGAGTCACTCATGTAAAAGCGGCATTAACCCTTGCTTAATAATTCTATGGCGACTTCAAAAGCCAAATTGGTGACCTGGCAGAGCGTCAATGAAGGCGTCAATATTCAGCAACCGAACAAGGACTATCCGCTCAAATATATTGGAGAAAGTGGACAGGAGACTTATCGGCCTGTAAGATTCTGGTGAGCACGGGTTTTTCTCTTTCTTACGGACCATTGTGACAAGTGCACGTTTCCAGGGGGATGGAAAATAACCAATTAAAGAAAAGGCAGAGCTGTGCAATTACTGAGCTAGGAAGTGCCTTTTCTACTATACCATCAATTGAATTCATGCGAGGAGCTTAAGTGGGAATCAGTCGCTTAATATGATCACGTTGGTCATCTTTATCCATGGACCGCACCGCAAGAGGAGAATCAATGTCTGGATCTTCGGCAACAGCGGAATTGCTGTGAGCCCATGTACCATCGCTTCGTTTAAAAAACCTTTATAGGTTTCAGGTGCACTTCCACAAAGCAAACCCATGATCCTGGTTAGGATCGATGGCATTGACATGATTTACGAATAATTTCGACTTAGCCAACCGAAGAACCTTCCTAAGTTCCGAGACAGATGCCTTCAACCTTGCTAATTCGAGAGTATGCCTTGTCCTCATCCAGGTAAGATTAAGTGCATGACCCTTTCTGGCTAAGGCTGGAACTTCAGGCTTTGAAAAAGTTCAGGATGGTGGAGCAATAGTTTTACTTTTAGCAAGAGGGGCAGATTGATGAATTTTGTCTACGAAGTCTTGAGCAAAAGAATCAGTGTCATCCACAGTTACAAGTAATGGGTTATCTTCAAAGTCAAGTCGGGCACTAAAACTTCTAGTGTCTGATTCCCGAGGCAAAAGCTTGGTTTTAGCAACGACCTAATAGGCAGCAACGCATAAATATATCAGGAGCGGAATGTGGTCAGAGGAATGGCCCGAGCACTCCGAAATGGTAAGGTGGCTGCACGGAGTGCCTCTAAGCACTGCAAAGTCAATGGCTGTCGGCAGGTGATCATTATTCCAAGGAAAGTGCGTAGGTCTCGCGGTAGCCAGAATCAGCATGGTTGAGCTAGAGACAACGGATATCAGAGTGTTTCCCCGTGGGCAGGAGCGTCTGCATCCCCAGAAGCTGTGGTGCGCATTCCAATCATCTCCAGTAATAAAGCGGCTGCCCATAAAGCCAAACAGGCGAAGATATTGCTCAGCTGACCAAGAATGACGGTGACCAGAAGGACAGTAAACAACGCGAAATGAAATAAGTTCAAGTGTAGTGACCAAATGTATGTTGATTGCTTGCAGGTGGGGTTCCGATACTGAGGCACTCAGGTGATAGTCCAAGGAGGATTTAATGATGATTGCAGAACCTCCACGATGTCGATCATCGGGGTGGTTGGCACAGTTTACTGCATATCCATGAACACGGCAGAAAGAACGGCTGGTAATATGTGTTTCTGAGATCAGCAGGATATTTATGGAGCTCAACCTCCAGGGATTTGCCAACTAAGTTGCTGGCGTTACAGATAGCTATATTTATCCCGTAATTAGTCATCGCAACGTGTTGACTCCAAGGGACTGGCGTGTTTAGACATCACGCTCTGTAACATTTGTAGTGTCGTCGCCATCACCGCATCATTTGATCGAAGCGCAGCAGAAGCTTGTCGATGGCATCCGCTTGTGATAAAGCAGAAGCTTCCTGCTGCTTCTGTAAATCATTAATGAATTTCAGTAGTCTGTCTTGAGCAGGTTAATCCATTGAGGGCGTCTTGCTGTCAGTTTCAATATGGGGCTGGCTTATTGGATGCAGCACATTTTTGTGCGAGTTGGATGCATTTGACTGCTGGTTTGAGGAAATAGGAAGACTAGATGTAAACCAAGCATTCTGAGCCGGCGGCGGAGCAGGTTGAAAAACTGTACGCTTTTGAGTTCGTTGGTGTTGTACAGAGCCAATGAACTTACTCCTCTGGGACTGCTCCAGGTAGGCGGGACAACTGCGGGAGAACGTACTATGATTGGAGCCACAGTTTACACATTTGAGTTGTTCCTCTTGCACAGCGGTGCACTTTTCCTTCTCGTTTGTGTTATGGTCACCAGCATATCTGACACACTTAGTTGAGAATAAACAAAGTTTTTCGAATGCCGAAATAATTGGCATTGGAAACATTTTTAGGGGACCTTTCTGGGTTATTCAGGTTCTACTTTTACCACCTGGTAGTCAATGACTCGAATATCATACACATCCTTGTTGTATCTTGCAGATTCTAGTTCTACAAAGAAGATAGCTTGCATAGACTTGCCATTCTCAGCACGGGGGTTGTGCCTCAGTTCTTTGAGTCTAGCAATTATTTCACTGGTCTCAGTTGATGCATTAAGTTAGTTCCTTGATATCCGTAACACCCCTCAAAAGAAAGGGCAGGGGACATGGGGGGATTCAATTTTTCCCTTGTGGGATTATTAATGAGTGCGAAAGAGAAGTTAATAGCTTGAATTTACTCCACAATTATTGATGCTAGCTAGGGCAGCGCTGCTCCCAAAAATTGTATTTGGTAGGTACCATTTTTTCCCCAGAGCCAATTTTTGGCGTTGCTAAATCGACTACAGTTAAGAAATGGGTCCGAAAATTTTTAAATGAGACAATCTAAAATTATTGAAAAATGATGTTTGTTTTCTATATTGTTGCCGTTTTTCATATTATACAAAATCGGATTAATAACAGTTTAAGGTCCGCGGCGCCTAGCTTTTCCAAAAATTAATAGAGGTTATATTGCGCCATCTGGGCCTTTATCTTTAGTGTATTTTGGAAGAAATCAAGAAAACATGACTTCATCCATTTCAAGTAGTAGAATAGTAGTAGGGTTTTATGGGCATATAACGGGCTTGGCATATTTGCGTGAGTCCAATGCTAGTATTTTTGCTCGTTTCACTTACAAAAATTATTTTTAATTAGTTTAAGAGTAGTGTATATAATTTCAAGATAACATTACCGACATACAGACAGATTTTTGATCAGAAAAAAACTCCATTAAAGACTTAGGATTAACGTAACATAACATATTAACATAATATTACATTTACTCAAACCGACGAGCGACGACCAAGCTCTAGATTATTTTTGTTAAAAGATCTCCTGTATTTTTTTCTGTCTGTATTTGTGTGCACGTCTTCCATTTAGTATGTGTATGGCACCTTCCTAGGAAGTGCAGTAAATTCTCACTTTCATGTAGTACGTATGTATGTAGTTCATGTACGTCAGCTGACTGTATATTTGCCTTGCATCACTGATTTTCGTCTGGCTTGATTTTCCCATGCTTTTCTTGTTTTTGTATTAATTTTTCGTTTTGTGTTAATATACTCTGCTGCTAACTGCACAGCGATGGGTTTTCAAGTGTGAGTGTGGATTCGTATTCGCGTGCCAAAATTGAGCCACTGCGCGACAAACTGGGGTTTAGTTTCCAGAACGTTGTTCGTAACGATTTTTGGGTATCGGATGTCGGGCATTTTGAGTGTTTTCTGAACTTATGTTAAGTGTGCGTTTAGGGTTGTTACGAAGAGTGCGGGCAGTCCAGTTTCCAGGTGTACTGCATAATTTGGCAAATTCTACGCTAGGTGGAAAACTCGTTTAATAAAGTATCGTTGACTTTTTTCTACATCCTGGAACATGTTCTAGCCCCACACTTCCGCTGCATAGCAGGTTATCGCCTTCGCTTTCGCTTGGTACATTTTATATTTTGTGCTCATGCTCACATCTGTTCGTTTTAGTAGGCCATTCCAAGTGCATCTTATTGTCGTCACGTGTCCTTTCTCTTTATCTCCGAATGTTTTTGGAATGACATATTTCTCGCCAATGTGACACCAAGGTATTTGAAAGCTTTTACCACGTCCATTTCTGACTACTAGCACTTTTGATTTTTCA
>VNJO01007684.1:0-16706 GCA_008042535.1 Drosophila tani
AGTTGGGGAACCGATTACTATTAGAAATTATCATTATTTTACATTGCCGATTCGACAACTTAAAATAAATTCTTGCAACTCCCACAGAGGTTGTACCAACATGCATGGTATCTCAAACGATATGAACTTATGAACTTCGGATTTAAGTTTAATGAGCTCATTCCGTCAGTTTTTGAGAAATTCAAGTCATTCTGAAATCCGAACAAGTTAACCCTCACTGGTTTCTCATTGGTACTAGCCGCGTGGTGGCTGCCTTGTTCCATTTCCCACCGTTCCATTTCGACGCTAATTTGACGGAGGTTAAAAATATTGAAAACCGTTAGTCCAACAAATTTCAAATTAGTGCGATCCAAAAGGCGATATACACACCTCTCCGACAACATTCGGCTCTTTATGGTCAAAGCTTTATTAATGAAGATATAAGCACTGGAAGTCAAAAAGCCTGCAATATTTAGCTTTAAAGTCTTAAAGGATTATATAAAAAAAAATATAAATCTGTAAGCTAGTGTAATTTGTTCGTTTGATTTGCTAAATCCCTGTGTAATCACATATTTATACCCTTGCAGAGGGTATTATAATTTTGCCATAATATTTGCAACGCAGTGAAGGAAGCATCTCCGACCCCATAAAGTATATATATTCTTGATCAGCATCACCGTCAAGTCGATCAAGCCATATCCGTCTGTCTGTCCGTCAGTCGGTTTCTACGCGAACTAGTCTCTCAGTTTTGAAGCTATCAAGCTGGGGCATAGTCTTATTTCTTTAGCACGCAGTATATATGTCGGAACGGCCGAAATCGGACTACTATATATCCTATAGCTGCCATAGGAATGATGGTGATATAAATGTAAACAAAATTTTAACTCCTCTGTTTTTAAACGTATTTCTTCAAATTTCGAGATATAGCGGTTTTATACTGTTTTAGAATTGCAGTTTTAATTTTATTAAGACTAACTATATAATATAGCTGTCATAGAAGCGATCGGTCAATTTACATGAAAATGTAAAATTCTACATGTAAAATTTAAAATTTACAAAATTCGATATATATTTCCAACATTACTAAAATGGATCGATTTTCAATGATCCAATTGCAGACTGCAAGGGTATACATTATATTTATTTTTATTTTATGGTCAAGATCCCATTTAATTGGATCTTCTTTTATTGTATTGTAAATAAATTAATTTTTTCCGCGCTGGAAAATTCCGTTATACGGCTTTGTTTCTGAATGCCTGTCTCCATTTCGCAAGGGTCGCGGGGTATTATCAAATATTTCCTTCCTCTCGCGCCACCCTTGCGCTGGTGAGTACGTAGCTTCACAAAATAATGCACTTTAATTTCTCTTAGTCTAGTATTCATATCGAAAAAAAGAGGTCAATGGTCACCCTCGTGCTCTCTCCCACTGCGTAGAAGCACTTATCGTCTGAGTCCTAACATCGACAAAAAAAAATGTCAAAGCGAAAAACTTTATAAAAAAGCATAGAAAGAGCAAGAAGAACTTCCTGGAAGAAGAAGAAGAACTCCATGGAAAGGTTGAAGGAGGAAATTGCTCCTCGGTTGGAGCGCTTCGACAGGATAATGCGAAATTGATAAAAGCCGTAAAGGCGACGCCCATTATAAGCGATCTAATACATAGAAGACATTTTAATTGTAGTTTTATTGACAATTTTATTGCAAATTATTATATTGGAGCGATAGCGTTGGCACCACTATTATTTGCCTTCAACTTCATTGCCTCGTATTACATTAATAATACGCCCAATCAAATGCGTTTGAATTAATTTATCTTTATAAAATTTGTTTACAAAACGCAGCTGGAAGTACAAGTCAGTGTGACCTCTTTTGGTAATTTTCGCTATTTATTTTGGTTCCCGAACGAAATATTTCACAATTTCGCTCACGAAATTCAGTAAGCGATTTTCGTTGATGTTGATACCAGCCCTTACACAGGAAAAATGCTTAATTTGAGATGAAATGCAGAAATGCCAAGCCCTACTAAAATCCGGGTGTAAATTACCTAGTTACTGAAAATGTTGCCGATATATTTTTAAATATACTCTGGAATACGGAACGATCAAATATTTATTATTTATTGTATTTATTTATTTATTAATTATACCGAAGTCTTATTTTCACGGTCTTCAGCCGCTCATCTAACTACGCTTTAAGTCATATTAGTCGATAATTTCAGCGACTTCGGGTTGCTAATACCATAATGCAACAGTAGTGGAGTCTCACTTTTGATTCAATTGCCTATTTTTGGTATTTTCGAAACAAAGTATTTTTCGGGCAAGGTGGTATGCTATAACGAAAGAGCCACGGTCACACTGTTCTGTCCAGTGTTCCCAGATCAGGGGTTTTCCCCCTAGATTTAGGGGTTTTTTGATGTCCTAGGGGGAATTTTAGGGGGGAAGAAGTTTTAGGGGGAAAGTTCAGGGTTTTTTTTTCGGAACGATTGATTTAAAATTTTTAAGAAAATCTCTATAAAATTGTTTTTTTTATATTTAATCACTTAAAAAGGCGAATTAATCAAACTAAATACTGCCCACCATTTTCCTATCGCCTGAAAGTTTTGCCAGCAGATGATGGCGCATTCCGTGAACCCGCCTTTAAGATACTAAAAACTGGTATTCCACCGACATTTTTCCGCTTTGCAACGTTCCACGTCATAATTAGATATTTCTTCTTTTAAATCTTTGAATATATCAGATTTTTTTGAATTCGGCGGGATTTTTTAGGAGAAAATATCGACACGAACAGGTGAAGAAACATCATCGATAACATCCATCTCCAGATCTTCTTATTTTTGTTCACCCCATCTATAGATTCTCTTATTTTTGTTCACCCCATCTATAGATTCTCTTATTTTTGTTCACCCCATCTATAGATTCTCTTATTTTTGTTCACCCCATCTCTAGAGCCGCTCTCTGCTCTCCTGCTCTCTGCTCTCTCCCAATTTTTACGCTCTCCCAATTGACTGGATTTTTTAGGGTGAAATATCGACTCTTTGGGATTTTTTAGGGGGAAAGCAACATTTTCATCTGGCAACACTGGTTCTGTCGCACGCTCTTTCCTGTCGAAACGCCAGTTCAGGCGTGTAGTGTTTTTTTGGTCCGCGAGAAAATCTCCAAACATCCAAAATGGTAGGTGCCATTAAACCGAAATATTTGCATTTAGTGGCGGAGGAATTTCCAATCTAAAGTTCCCTGTGGCGATTTAAAATATGCGACACACGGAAATATGTGAAAACTTGTGCGGAAAAGTGCAGACGTTGCTACTGTTACCTGGCCAATATCTACATCTGTATATATGTGCAAGAATGCGTGTGTGTGTGTGTGTGGTGAAATGCAAGACAAAGGCAAGAAAATAGCACAAGTGTAGAGTGACGTATGCAGTTTGCTATTGAAATTTCACAAGAGTTGGAAATGTCTTGAGGGTCGGCCGTCTAAATATATATTTCAATGCGGTGGTGCGGGTATGAGTGTTAGTGTGAGCAATATGATTCCACAGTAAATAGGCGGCGCATTTGGTTTTTCTGTTCTTATCTAACCTCAAAGTCCATGACTTTAAAGTGCGTGTGTGTGTGTCAGTGTGTAGACGCCATTTTTAATAATCGTACACATATTTACATCTGCAAGTACAGACATTCTAATATATAATGTGTCCTATTATTTTTGTAGGTCAACTTCACCGTCGACGAAATCCGTGGCCTCATGGACAAGAAGCGGAACATCCGCAACATGTCCGTGATCGCTCACGTTGACCACGGCAAGTCCACCCTGACCGATTCGCTCGTGTCCAAGGCTGGAATCATTGCCGGAGCGAAGGCCGGTGAGACCCGTTTCACCGACACCCGCAAGGATGAGCAGGAGCGCTGCATCACCATCAAGTCGACGTAAGAATCTAACTTGCATTGCTGTGAAACGTGATTTAAAAAAAAAAAAAAAACAAATTCTTGCAGCGCCATCTCCATGTACTTTGAGGTGGAAGACAAGGATCTGGTGTTCATCACCCAGCCCGATCAGCGCGAGAAGGAGTGCAAGGGTTTCCTGATTAACCTTATCGACTCGCCCGGTCACGTGGATTTCTCCTCCGAAGTGACTGCCGCTCTTCGTGTGACCGACGGTGCCCTGGTCGTCGTTGATTGCGTGTCCGGCGTGTGCGTGCAGACTGAGACTGTGCTGCGTCAGGCTATTGCCGAGCGCATCAAGCCCATTCTGTTCATGAACAAGATGGACCGTGCACTGCTGGAGCTGCAGCTGGATGCTGAGGAGCTATACCAGACCTTCCAGCGTATCGTCGAGAACGTGAACGTCATTATTGCTACCTACAACGATGATGGTGGCCCGATGGGTGAGGTGCGCGTGGACCCCTCCAAGGGATCCGTGGGCTTCGGCTCCGGCCTGCACGGCTGGGCCTTTACCCTCAAGCAGTTCTCTGAGATGTACTCTGAAAAGTTCAAGATCGATGTTGTGAAGCTAATGAACCGGTGAGTAGATCATAACAGGAGACACATCCCCCGCTTCTAGCACAAAACGTGTGACGCTGAGCGTGCGGCATCTTGGAGAGTCTCCCCTAGGGTTCATTTTCTGTAGAGTCGCGCGTTGTGATGGCGCCACAAGTGCTACAAAAAATAGAAGCAGAGTAAATTTGAGAAACCTGTTGAAACGCTGCCTCGGGACCTCTTTCCTAATGTCCCAACGAGTCACGCTAAGGCAGAGGCCCAACAAATTAATATTTTGTTTTTTAAGTTACTGCTTAAAAGATTTTAGTTTTGAATACCTTTAAAATATATTTTAATATTTATCTATAAAATAATTATATCCTAATAATTAATCCTGTCCATTTTGTGCGTTCACAGTCTGTGGGGTGAGAACTTCTTCAATGCCAAGACCAAGAAGTGGCAGAAGCAGAAGGAGGCCGATAACAAGCGCTCGTTCTGTATGTACATTTTGGATCCCATCTACAAGGTATTCGATGCCATTATGAACTACAAGAAGGAGGAGATTGGTACGCTGCTCGAGAAGATCGGTGTGACCCTTAAGCACGAGGACAAGGACAAGGACGGCAAGGCTCTGTTAAAAACGGTTATGCGCACCTGGCTTCCAGCTGGTGAGGCTCTGCTTCAGATGATTGCCATCCATCTGCCATCGCCGGTGGTTGCCCAGAAGTACCGTATGGAGATGCTGTACGAGGGTCCCCATGATGATGAGGCTGCTGTCGCCGTGAAGAACTGCGACCCCGACGGTCCCCTCATGATGTACATCTCCAAGATGGTGCCGACCTCCGACAAGGGTCGTTTCTACGCTTTCGGCCGTGTGTTCTCCGGCAAAGTGGCCACTGGCCAGAAGTGCCGCATCATGGGCCCCAACTACACGCCCGGCAAGAAGGAGGATCTGTACGAGAAGGCCATCCAGCGCACCATTCTCATGATGGGCCGCTACGTCGAGGCCATTGAGGATGTGCCCTCTGGCAACATCTGCGGTCTGGTCGGTGTCGACCAGTTTTTGGTCAAGACTGGCACTATTACCACCTTCAAGGATGCCCACAACATGAAGGTAGGTCACCCAGTTTGCGTATTGAGCTAAAGTCGAGGTAGTAACCATTAATTTTATGATAATGATTATCTCCCAATTCTTTTTCCGCCTGGCTAATTGTAAAATCTTTATCTGGATTTCAGGTCATGAAGTTCTCTGTTTCGCCTGTCGTGCGTGTGGCTGTGGAGCCCAAGAACCCCGCCGATCTGCCTAAGCTGGTGGAGGGTCTGAAGCGTCTGGCCAAATCTGATCCTATGGTGCAGTGCATCATTGAGGAGTCTGGAGAGCACATCATTGCCGGTGCGGGTGAGCTTCATTTGGAGATTTGCCTGAAGGATCTGGAAGAGGACCATGCCTGCATCCCCTTGAAGAAGTCCGATCCCGTCGTGTCCTACCGCGAGACCGTGTCCGAGGAGTCTGACCAGATGTGTCTGTCAAAGTCGCCCAACAAGCACAACCGTCTGCTGATGAAGGCCTTGCCCATGCCCGACGGTCTGCCCGAGGATATTGACAATGGTGATGTGAGCTCCAAGGACGAGTTCAAGTCCCGTGCCCGTTACCTGTCGGAGAAGTACGACTACGATGTGACTGAGGCCCGTAAGATCTGGTGCTTCGGCCCCGACGGAACCGGACCCAACTTTGTCCTCGACTGCACCAAGTCCGTGCAGTACCTGAACGAAATCAAGGACTCTGTTGTCGCTGGCTTCCAGTGGGCCTCCAAGGAGGGTATCTTGGCCGACGAGAACATGCGCGGAGTTCGCTTCAACATCTACGATGTGACCCTGCACGCTGATGCCATCCATCGTGGAGGTGGCCAGATCATTCCAACCACTCGTCGTTGCCTGTACGCCGCCGCCATCACCGCCAAGCCCCGTTTGATGGAGCCCGTCTATCTGTGCGAGATCCAATGTCCCGAGGTGGCTGTTGGTGGTATCTACGGTGTGCTGAACAGGCGTCGTGGCCACGTGTTCGAGGAGAACCAGGTTGTAGGCACGCCCATGTTTGTGGTGAAGGCATATCTGCCCGTCAACGAGTCGTTCGGCTTCACTGCCGATCTGCGCTCCAACACCGGTGGCCAGGCCTTCCCTCAGTGCGTCTTCGATCATTGGCAAGTGCTGCCCGGCGATCCGTCCGAGCCCTCTAGCAAGCCTTACCAGATTGTTCAGGACACGCGCAAACGCAAGGGTCTCAAGGAGGGTCTGCCCGATCTGTCCCAGTACTTGGACAAGTTGTAAGCCACCATCTTTTCCCCACCCAATCCCCACACAAAAGAACATCCATGTGCAGCTGGCTGAGCGGGAGGAACCTAGAACAAAGTGGAGATACCGAAAACTACATGCAAATCCAGTTGGCCAACTAATCCATCTACGGCCGCTGGCAGTGTTTTAAATCAAATAAAAACACAAAAACATTTAAAGAAATTTTGATGATTATTAATTGTATAACAGTAAAACAACAACATAATAAATCAAGTAAATGATTACATGCTAATGTTTATATACAAGATCGAAAGCTTGGTTTAAGTGAAAATCGATTTATAAGGTTGGTTGTTGTACTCTCTGTTTAAAAAATTGTTTTGCATAGAGTAAAGAGGGCGAGCGTTTGCACGTATTGACGAGCTGGTAAGTATAGCTTGGAGCTTTGAGCAACTAAAATAGCAGTGTCAGATTCGTGACAGAAATAGCTGTCATCTGACCAATTTAAGGCAAGTTGTTATAAGTATATAAAAATAAGCAAGCACAACGGTAGCTGTTTAAAAATAAACGGGCAAGATTTCTGGTCTTTTAAAATATTGCTGAATCGGTCCATTGTGCCAATTCTAAAGTACATGAGTATTGGCAATAGCCAATGCATATATTTTATGTACACATTTGAATTAAATTGTAAGTTTAAATGTTTAACTGTCCAGTCCATTTATGTTTGAATTTGTGTTTTCGAATCGATTTCTGGCTGGCGATAACACATCGATATAAAATAACAGAAGACAGAACTAATCGAGTAGTTTTCGAAAAATTAAATAAATGCATATGTATTTTTTCTTAAAGCCTAGTACTCACCAGCGCTAAACCCTTAGCTAGCTAAAAGGGTTTCATATTTCTAGTGTGACCGGTTTTATGGTGTTCACCGAAAATCCTGACAAAACGGCTATACTGTCTGCTGTGTTGGTTTTTAATTCAAATTCAAATTAAACGCGGCCAAACGAACAAATTACTTAAATTATGATTTCCGAAGCCGCGGGGCCAGCTCCCGATGCCGCTGACGAGGGCGAGCTGCTCCTGGCCCTGCAGCTGCTACTACTGCCACTTCTAGAGGGCATCTTTGTTTGTCTGGTCTCTTCAGTCTGCTGCTCCACCTATGTATGTAATTGTTCAGTTTTGTTTAAATATTTTTTATTTTTTTTTATATTAAGCTCCGTACTCAGACACTCGAACAGCGTTTCTAAGCAGTGAGAGAGAGCTAGAGGTCAATAGTCGAGAAACACTTTTCGGCAGCGCTGTTTTAAAGGCCGGTACGCAGACAAATGAACAACATACTAGAAAATACCACGAAGAGACTATTGGTATTTCTAGAGCGGGGTAACAAACAGAATAAAAAATGTAATAAAACAGGTCGTTCTCGACTATTGGTCTCTCACTCTCTCTTACTTTTTTTCACACAATTCAAAAATATAGATCCCGCCAAACACAATAATGTATTCAAAAGCCCAGTCCAGGCGTTTAGAAGAGCAGATAAAGTTATAATATTTAAATTAGTAGAGGCCAATTCAATGATAAGGGATTTGGGCAATATTAAACATTTGCATAAATAAAGGCCTGGAAGGAAATAGGTCCCTCGATGTAATATTTGGTTATGACGTTGATGAGCACTATGAGATGTGAAGCTCGATGACTGAGATGAAGGGGTCAGAGGCGACGGCCACCGCCCGCTGCTGCTTAGAGCAGTGTCTGGCTGGACAAATCCTTCATTGCCGAGCTCGAGAAGTACATACAGAGGCCGCTGCAGCTGAGAGCAGTGTCTGGGTGAACAAAACCTTCATTGCTGGAAAAGCACATGTACAGCAATGGACAGAACCGGGCGCAGGAGCAGTACCAACTCTAATGAAATGTATGCCAGCAAGGACATGGTGTACAATCAGAGTCTCGCATCCATCAAGAACGAAGTAACTTTGAATAATTTAACCAGTCCAACAATTTAGTGGCAGCAGGAGTAGCTGCGGCAACCACCGCCACCACCCAGATGGTGGTTAATTTCACTTGGTAAAAAAAGAATCACCAGCAGCAGCCGGTAGAGCAGCCCTTGTCCTGGTCGTCGATCCAGGAAATAATGTTGGACAAGTAATAGGGAGAAAAAGAGGCGGTTGTGCATGGTCGAGAGAATCTGGGCGTTGGTGGTTATTGTCCGCAAATTAGCTATTCCAAAACAAAAGTCTATGAGAATTGTCTTTCAAATATAAAATAAATAATTGTAAATATACCAATACCGGTATGAAATGAGCGTTCTTTTGTAAAAATAAAACACTACTTATTAATGGGATAGTAAAAATAATTTTATTTAAAATATTGGCCATTGTTTTCTACACATTTTGACCACCTTTCTGGCAATTTGTGAATACCAAGCCAATAAAGTTGTTCGTCTTTTAAAGCAAACAAAACAGACACCCAATTTAGGAGGAATCAAAGTGCTCCTCAACCAATGCGTGTCCCATCGATGAAAACAAATGGTAGTCGGAAGGAGCCAAGTCTGGTGAATACGGCGGGTGGGGTAGCAGCTCCCAGCCAAGTGTTTTGATTGTATCCTGAACCGGTTTTGCTTTGTGTGCAGGTGCATTGGCATGGAACAAAATTACCTTGCCGTGTCTTCTGGCGCATTCTGGTCGTTTCTCGTTCAATGCATGGTTCAAATTGATGATTTGTTGTCGGTAGCGATCAGTATTAACGGTTTCACCAGGTTTTAGAAGCTCGTGGTACACCACACCCTTCTGGTCCCACCAAACACACAGCATTGTCTTCTTGCCGAATCGATCTGGTGTTGCAGTCGATGTTGATGGTTGTCCCGGATTAACCCATGATTGTTTCCGTTTGGGATTCTTAAAATAAATCAATTTTTCATCGCCAGTAACAATCCGATGCAAAACTGATTTTCTTTCGTGTCTTTGAAGCAAAATTTCAAAAGTGTTTTTTTGGTTTTCCATCTGTCTTTCCCATAGCTTTTAAACGGTCAGAAACTGTTTGTTGTGCAACATTTAACATTTCTGCCATTTGCTTTTGACTCAAAGTGTCATCTCCATCCAATATCGTTTGCAATTCGGCGTCTTCAAATTTTTTTGGTGGTCTTCCACGTTCTTCATTTCTCACATCAAAATCATTATTTCTGAACCGTTGAAACCATCTTTTGCATGTTGCTTCTGATAGAGCATGATCACCATATGCCTCAACAAGCATTCGATGCGACTCTGCAGCACTTTTCTTCAAATGAAAACAAAAAATTAATGCTTTCCGCAAATCATCACTTGCTGGTACAAAATTCGACATTTTTAACACGATGAGACAATATGTTGTTGTCTGTTCAATGACTTGATGTATACTAAATATGACTCACAGATGTCATAGCAAACAAACAAACAAAAAATAAAGGCTCGTTCACAACAAATGTTCCACTTCATACCGGCTGATTTAAGATTGGTATGACCGCATCATTTACCTCCCAAAAATGCCGAAGAGTGTTTTAAGAAGCGGTCACACTAGAAAAAGATTAGATATTTTTCGGGTTGCGAACTGTTTTACTGTCTGCGTATGGTCAAGATTCCATATAATTGAATCTTGTTTAATTGTATTTAAAATACATTTTTTTTTTCCCACTAGAAAATCCCGCCATAGGGTTTTGATTCCAATTGCATGCCTCCATTTCGCAAGGGTCGCGGGGAATTATCAGATATTTCCTACCTCTCGCGCCACCCTTGCAAAGACTCAGCCGATTTAAAATATTCTACCGACCTTGCTAAGAGGGGCCGAAAAAGTATATTTGTCTCTCGCTCGCACTCATTTGGTTGCTAAATTTTAGCGCTTACGTAGCTTAAGGCTGTCTTTCACCACTAAGGGTGGTTTTCCACTACGTTGCTTTTTCCAACTATCGCACGAGAATCCCGAAAAGCAGAAAAGGTGTTTCTACTAGGAAAAAGTACTATTTAGCACCCTCTTGAAGGGAAACAGCTGTTTTTGGTTTTGGTTTTGATTTGGCGGAAAATTAAATTTAATTCAAAATTTAAAACAACGTTAACTAAGATTACAAATGAAAGAGCTAGACTGTATTTTATATATGCGGCTAAGTAGCAATAAAGATTTTGTTGTTCCGCCAGCCAGCCGTTCGACTGGAGACATAAGACTTGCAGGAACAACTGCAGCCCACTGGAATCTTTTAACCTGGAGACGCGGATTCTACCAACTTGGAGGCAGACGCAACAACCTTTCTCTTCTTATGCAAGTCTTCTGATCACGAATTCACTTTACCTTGCCCTGCCCAAGGAGGTCCTGCCCCCGGCGGAAAAGGGCAACCGCCACCGACTCGGCTCCTGCGCAGGCTCTGTCGCCGGTTCCATTAGAATATGACGAAGAGGAAAATTGGGAGAAGTGAGTAGATCCCTGCGCCCCGCAGTCGAAACCACCAACGCCTTCTGCCCACAGGGCTCGACTATCTAAAGCTGTCCGCTTTCAAGCTGAAGAAGGCTATTTCCAAGCCCATGAAGAATCTTACAAGAAGCTGGAGAGAAAGGGGGCGTCTAGGAAGAGAGGAGGCCGAGCTTCAACGCTCGTAACGTAGGAGGAGGCGCTGGCCGCCAGTGCAGCACCTACAGAGTAGATGCCAGCTATGATCGTCCTGCAGTGTAATAACCAGTTAATTCAACATATAACATATTATATTATATAACATATTAAATGCTAATTAGTTTAACATCATGAAGAAAGTCATAAATTGTTGTTGTATTTTTTCCGTAAGCAGGCAATAAACATTTGTTTAAAAAACAGCTGGCTAGTGGTGGTAACGTCGATAGGCAGAAAACGACTGAAATAATCGATACTATCGAACTAAACCACTAAAAAGCAACTTTTTATAATTTTTGTCACCACTAGATACCTTATACACAGGGAAAAAGTTAATATTTGGCCAAAAAGCAAAATTGGAAAAGCAACTGTAGTGGAAACGGGGCCTAAGTCTCTTTCCTTCCGTAGAACTTGGCTCTGATAACTGAAACTGGATATCCCCTATCCGATAGGTCAAACAAAAATATTAAGGGATTTCCATAAAGAATTTGCACATATTAATACTAAGATAATTACTACCGATATACCTGAATAAATCAATTACTCTACAATTTAGAGTCTAAATCGATCAACTGTTTGCCAGTTGTTCCCCAAAAAAAATTAAACAATTTTATGTAAAAATTCACACCTCAACCAACGAATTTTTTTTTCAATAATTTAGAAAAAAATGTTAGTTAAATATACATATTTTGATATAAAATAAAATGAATCATTGTCCAAGATCCCAAATAATTAAACATAATTATTACTTTGACCTTAAAATGAGCCTTAAATATGGCTATAAGCTAGAGGTGGAGAAACATCGATGCATCGATGTTTTTTTAATGTTAGGGAACATCGATGTTTTTTTTGGGAAACATCAATGTTTTTGACACATCAATAGAGTAGGGGAAAAAACTTTTAATTTATTTTTGAGGATTTTTTTTTTCTGATTTCTTGATGTTTTTATGAAAACATCGAAAAAATGGGATTTTTTTTTTTATTGATGTTTTTTGTTTAAATATCGAAAAACATCGATGTTTCTCCACCTCTACTATAAGCTATTTGCTAAGATAGCAGAAGGAAATAATTACTAGAAGTTTTTTCATTTTAAATTATGCTAGATTTAGCTTGAAATAAGCTAAAATGTCAACACTGATATGAATAAATCTCTGACATCCCTAGATTCGCCAACGTTCAGGTCATAAACAAAAGGTCGATTTTGTGGACGGATGGGAGAAAAGCATTTTAACGCGGCTTAAAGCGCGAATCGCTTATAGGTACGCATGTGTATAAAATCGAGCTTTGTGTAGTGCGCTTTATGCGAAATGATCTCGGTAATTGCCCTGCGTCTGTTATTTTGCTTTGTTACCGTTGGTTTAACGTCGCCGCGGTGTCTGTTATTACAATTACCACCCACTCGCTCGCTCTTTCCCACACTCTTCCTGTCTCTTTGTGTCTCTGTTTTGCCCACGCTTTGAGAAATCTATTTTTAGTAACGTTTCCAATTGGAAGACTCTTGATTTGACCTTTTGACATGTGAGCAAAAGCTTTTAACTGTAATTATTAGGCAAAGCAAAAACCAGTGATTGTGTGTCTGTGCGTCGGAGTTTGAGTGTTCCCGTCTGCATATGTATGAAAAAATCGATTCCAGACTCCCTGCTGTAACTTCATTCAGTAAAGGAAAGGAAAAGAAAGAAGAGCAGAAGCCAAAGCAGCGACGACGCCGACAGCAGCAATAAATTTTACAGCTAAACAAAGTTACCCGTGCTTGGTGTGTGGGTGGTGTGGTTGAACTGTTAGAGCCCGACTTCGGTAGACAGTCGCCGATAATAATACCCGGAAATGAATTTTTCCCGTATTAGAAACTGAAATATTGCAAACTTTTATTTTTATCGCTGATTGCATCCGTTCATATGCGCTTTTTAGGCCAACTACTGACAAAAAAACGTGTTTATATACATATGTATATCTACAAATGTACATAGCATCACAGAGAGTATGAGTGTGCGTCTAGGGGAGGGGGGGGTGAGCGAAAACAGTGTATGAATGCGCCTGACTCAAACTCCTCTCACCGGGACGACCCCAAAGTGTATAGAAAATATGAATGAAGACAAGGCAAAGGCGAAGACATAAGGAGTGCGTTTAGCGTGCCCCACACTTTCTCACGTTGTTGCTTTTATTGTCCTTTCCGACCTCCATACTCAGCATAAAAAATTTGTTAAAGTGTACGAAATTTAACGTACGAAGTTTTTTTTTAGTTGTAGACGCGAAATTAATAAAAGATTTTTAGTTTAGAACAAAGAAACAAAAATAAAAAAACGCGACAAGCCATTGAACAATTTTAAGACACTCACAAAAAAAAAAAAAAAATGCAATAAATTTTCCCGAATATTGAATAGAATGAATAGATGAATGCCTCTCAAACTAAACTTAACTTTATGAGAAATAAAAAACAGCTCTATAGATGAGGAGCACGACTTAAAGTTACCCTGTGCTTTCTATTTTCATCTTATCCACATTCGTTTGTATTTTTACATGAACACATATACGTACATACATACATTACAGGCACAGTTGGGTCAACATAACAGAGAAATAAAGAATAAATATGTATGTATGTATGTACGATATTATATTATCGTATATTATGTGGTAAAAACATAGTTTTTGAAGAACAAAAGGTGTCTACTTAGCTGTGACTTATAGTGCAACAATTTCAATATTTAAAATTTGAGAAAAGTTTTTGAAAAATACAAAGATTATATTCTAAAAGGCAATAATGTATTAATTTGGCTAAAATCAATCATTAGTGCTACTATCTTGATAACTGCTGTCCTATTTCAAAAAGTTAGGAATTATTATATTAGCTAACCATGTACAAACCCTGCCAGAGGCTATTATAATTTTGCCATGATATTTGCAACGCAGTAAAGGAGGCATCTCCGGCGGCATAAAGTATATATGATCTTGATCAGCATCACCAGCCGAGTCGATCTAGCCATGTCCGTGTGTCTGTCTGTCTGTCTGTTTGTCCGTCTGCTCGTCTTTCGGTTTCTACGCGAACTAGTCTCTCAGTTCTTGAGCTATCGAGCTGAAATTTTAAGCATAGTCTGATTTCTTTAGCACGCAGTATATATGTCGGAACGACCGAAATCGAACTACTATATCCTATAGCTGCCATAGGAATGATGGCGAAATTAATGTAAAAAAAATTATAACTTCTCTGTTTTTCAACGTATTTCTATAAATTTTGAGATTTAGCAGTTTTTTATGGTTTTTAAGATCGGACAACTATATCAAATAGCTGCCATAGAAGCGATCGGTCGATTTATATGAAAATGTAAAGTTCTAATGTAAAATGTACAAAATTTACAAAATTCGATATTTTTTCAATTTTACCAGAATGGATAGATTTTTAATGATCCAATTGCAGACTACAAGGGTATACAAACTTCGGTTTACCGAAATTAGTTTTTGAAATTAGTTATTTACATACATAGAAATTTTATTTCATTCCATATTCTTGGAATGTTAATTTTTTAACACAAAGTAAGTACACCTTAGTCAAACTTAGTGAAATGTGTGTACAACGGTAATGAATAAATTTTTTTTATACATTCTTATTTACATCTGTACTTAAAGATGAAAATTGAAACCGCCATTAAAAAAGGAACATCAGCCGCAACGCTGACTGAGGCAGCGCCAGTTACAGCGTTAGCGACGTCGACCTTTGCGGATGCTTTGATTACATTTTTATAATAAACGAAAATTAAAAAAAGAACTCCAGAGAAGACCGTCGATGGTTTCAATGAAAATCGTATAATGGAAACGTCACCTGAATCGTGTGTGTTATGCGATGCAAACGGACAGGAAGGCGGAGGCGAGGAGGTGCCTTTTGCTGCTGGACAGCCGGATTCCCAGTCAGCATTAAATTCTCAGGAGGCGGAGGACGAGGCTGCAGCAGACCCAGATTCTTATGCAGCTGCAGCTGAACAAGAAAAACAACAGTAAGTTTCGATTTTTCTGAAATATTATTGAAGTATTTTGTTGTGTTACCACATCCTCCTGATAAAAATCAGTATACAAATTTATAATACTTGATACTGCAATGCAGCTTACATAAACCATACACCTTTTTTTTAACATTGTTCTGTGAATCTCATGTTCCCTCACAAGTTATTTTCTGTTAAAAAGTATTTAAAAAAATTGTCTCTGATTTTGCCTAGCAAATGGCATTTAAAATATTGCTTTTATAGTTATAAATGATCCAAACAACGGCGTCAAAGTTAAAAGACCTTTGAAAACTTTTAACCATATTCCATATTTCTCAGCGATGTTCAACTGCAATCTCTGGAGCCCATCTCCTTGGATGACATACCTGAGCCCATTAAAGTGCTTGACGACATCATTTCGGAGTTCGAAGAGGCAGCAACCAAACCGATGGCCTTGCACTGCAATAGTGGGGAGAATCAGTCCGAGGACGATGGTTACATGAGTCTTAGTCGCAAAAAGTGAGTAGTATCTAACATAATGATTTAGCAATTCGTACAGTCCCAAACTACGAGTCATTACATGTTGTATATTTTCTTTAAATGTAAGCAATTATTTTATATAGTCCTTTGTGCATTAGTTAAATTTAAATCTGACTTACACTTGTTGTTGTATACGCTTATATTTCTCTTAGATAAACTCAAAAAGTTATAATAAAATACAGATATTTCAAAGACATTATAGACAATAAATGATTTTTGAATAGATTACCGGTTCAACAACATACACCAAAGATAGTTTTCACGCGAACTTTATAAAAAATTCAGAGAGTCAATTAAACACAGATAGTTTATATTTCAAAGTGGTTTTTTGAAATCATTATAAAACTGTTTAAAAAAGCAATGTTTTTGGATTTGCTTTTCGATGAAAACCAAACAACTGCCCGTGCGAGAACTTCTGATTTCATCATTAATTCCTCACACTTTCAGCGGTTGGCCCTGCGACTTAAGAATGTCAGCCTTTGAACTGGGCTCTGAATGCGCTCGAATTGGGATTGAAGATCATTTAAAGTAATTGAGAAACCGTTGTCTGAGGACATAATCTCCCTTTTTATTTCCCCGGGATGATCGTGACTTTAATCACGTTATATTTCAGTTTCTTGACAGCCGCGTAACATTCCACAATTGGATTTAGATATTCATGAATTAGATTCCGTAACATGATCGATCGACCCTTCTGTAAACTACATATGTGGTTAAGTTCCTGGCACATTATCCTAGCTGAAAAATTGCCTCACTAAATCCATCATTGTTCAGTCAACTGCCTCCAAATTTCGTTCGTGCGCCATAGTGCAATCATCCCAAATTATAATTAT
>VNJO01007690.1:0-14721 GCA_008042535.1 Drosophila tani
ACTAAACTAATAACTATACCTGAATAAGGCTTGTTTTAAGCAAGCAAAAAAAATAGGCATAGAAACTATACTATTGTTACATGAATTCTATACTTTAGAGTATTAAACGTTTATTAATTATTAAATTAATACTACGAAAGTATAAAAACTATATTAATCTGCACCAAGACTTAAGAAAAATCACTAACGCCGCAAACAGAAAAGCACTAAATTCCAGCTAACGCGATATGTTATCGAATTATTTTGTTTTGATGTAGGTTCGTATAAAAATAATACTGGAAAATATAGAATTAAAACTAAACAGTATAAAAACTATACTATATACTATAGAGTATATATTTGATATTATGAAGTATAAAATTTATACTAAACTCGTTTTACTGCTTTCATTTAGAGTATTAAAAGTTTATTAATAACATGCTTATTAATTTTATACTACAAAAGTATAAAAACTATACTAATCTGCACCAAGACTTAAGAAAAATCACTAACGCCGCAAACAGAAAAGCTATGTTATCGATATGTTATCGATTTATTTTGTTTTGATGTTGGTTCTTATAAAATTAATACTGGAAAATATAGAATTACAACTAAACAGTATAAAAGCTATACTCTTGAGTATGAAAAATGTCTTAATAAGATGCTTATCAATTTAATACTACGAAAGTATAAATTTTATACTCATCTGCACCAATATTTCATAATAATCACTAACGCGACAAACAGAAAAGCACTAAATTCCAGCTAACGCGATATGTTATCGAATTTTCGATGTAGGTTCGTATAAAAATAATACTCAAAAATACACATTTGAAACTAAAGAGTATAAAAACTAAACTTTGGAGTATACATTTGATATTTTGAAGTAGAAAATGTATACTAAACTTGTAATATTGCTTAAGTATATTATTAAAACAACGCGTAGAAGGGTTAAACTCTTGTTTTTTTTTTTTGTGTACTAATGCTTATTAATTCCCGCTACTCCTTACAGATCTTCAGATGAAACCCTATCGTACGGACGAGTATGTGCACAAATTGTTTTACGAGACGGCCCGCTTCTCGGCCTTCAACCAGCAATGGGTGGTAAAGGCGCGCATTAATAACAGCCAGCGTGATCCGCATCAATCGAACGATCGCACCATCACCTACCAGCTTATACTGAAGACCAAGACCAGCACGCCCATGAGCATACACTTCTTTGCGCTCAAGGGTCCGTTTTCG
This sequence comes from Drosophila tani, assembly GCA_008042535.1. Lineage (NCBI taxonomy): Eukaryota > Metazoa > Arthropoda > Insecta > Diptera > Drosophilidae > Drosophila > Drosophila tani. Next base: position 1,222 of record VNJO01007690.1, read on the forward strand.
GATATGAAAGTGTCGACTCAGATATATCAGCATTACTTCACTGAAACGGTGAGTTAAATTAAGGGATTTTAGATAAAAAACAAGTAGTTTAATAACTTAATCTCTTCCCTACATTGCAGAGTACTGAAAGTGATTACTATGTGCTGCCCTTGCCAGATGGCATTGGCGGCACAGGCTCCAGTGAGTGCAACCGTATGCTGGCCAACAAAGGCATTAACTTCCGGTGGGTAGCCTTCTAAAAACAAAATTTAACTAGATTCTAACTCCTAATTCTACTTTCCTTGCAGCCTGCTCATGTTTCTGCTAAACAAGTAAACACGCGTATACAGATTTTCAAATTTAGCTTAAGTTTGTTGTTTCAAACTCTTGAATGTGCAAAAAACAAAACAAAATGGAAAAAAACAAAAAACACCTAGAGATAGTTGATATATTTTCTATGAATGTATATGTATAATTTCGAAAAAGGCCTAGCAGAGACCCGCGCCCACAAGAGAGCAACCCAAAAACCCCGAGGAACACAGAAACGTCGTAACAGATCACGCGCTAGGTTGTAACCCAAGTTTAGTGACCACATTTTGTACATGAGACAATGAGAGAATCTAAAGCCATTGTATTTGGGGACACTTTTTTCAATAGCTATGTTATTTTTTGGCGCCAATGGATCGCAGACAAGACAGCCGATGTGTGTTTGACTAACTAACGTTTTTTATAAATGATCTCACAAGGACGGAGAGAGAGAGAGAGAGAGCCAGCCACGCCCAAGCTAACCCCGATAATACCAATACAATAACCAATAAATAATAGCTGTAGATTAACAATGCGGACGCATAGGACTTTCGAGTTCACAGCCCCCCCGTTTTCTCACTGTAAGAAGAACAACACCAAGTTGCAAGCAGATATATAACGATCTATTATATATATTGATGTAGCTCTAGATTACAAAAATCACACAAAGGCAGCGCCCCAAAAAAAAATATAGAAAGAAAGCTCGAGTTCACATTCAAATCTTGTCTCTAATTCTAATCGCGTTCTGTTGACCCTCGATTTACGATAATATAATGCTTAAACTTACATTCGTACGTGTAATATTTAAAATGCATCGTTAAATGATAACTATACCTAATGCATATATAATAAAGATACATCTTAATAAAGAAAATAAACTTGTGTTTTTTGGGGGAATTTGAACAATTTAAAGGAGTTTGTGACTAGAGCTGTAAAAACATCGATAGGGCCCTTACTCGATATTTTCGTAGCGATGGTCCAAACCATCGATACTATCGACAAAAAAAAAGCATACTATGCTTAAACAAACCAATTTAAATGGCATAGTTTATAAAAGATTTTATGTATTAAACTAAAAAAACAATTAAATTCAATCACATTACTGTCTATATATAATTTATATATAGATCAATTTTAATATTAATAATTAAAAATAAATTAATATCTTAAGAATATAAGAATTTATGATTATATTTATTTTTATATTATATTTATTGGCACAAACTCGTAATTTTAAAACGAATTCACTTATTTGCTGATAACGCGATGTATCGATGGTAGAAAAAAAAAACAATCGATGGTGACCCGGAGCACAGCATCATCGATAATATCGATAGTTTTACAGCTTTATTTGTGATACCCTTTTGGGAAAGAGAAGGGGAAGCTTATGACTGAGTTCATTCCACCTAATTACCCTCCACGATATCTTGTAATATTATATTTAAATACATTTAAAGTCATTTTTTTCTTATTTACCCAAATATATATTAAAGATATTTCTTAAGGGGTATACATCATAGTTTAAAGTATGATTTTCCTCTGGTTTTTAGGCACATAATGAGACTAATTTATCTGTATCATTACATAAAATGTATTTTAAAGATATTCCTTACAAAAAAATGATTTATAAAATTATGGCTCTAAGCAGGCAGCACTCATTCATCCCCCTCCTCTTCCATCGCCTCGTACTTGTTGCGCACATGGGCGGCAATGACTTCGCGGGGATTCTTCTTGAAGTTCTTGTCCTTGATGAGCTTCTCGAAGGACTTGACGCGATTAACCAGCTCCTTGCGCTTCTTCTTTATCTTCTCGTTGGCACTAAGAGGAGTTTCCGGCGCCGTAAGCACCGTCTGCTCGGTGGCATCCTTCTGCTTGATCCTCACCAGCTTGTACATGTCCTGCAGCGAGGGCAGGGCATCCCGGAGTGGTTTCAGGTCTCCAATAACCTTGGTCTTTTCCCGATTCTTACGAGCCACCTCCTCCTTGTGCTCCTTTCGCGTTTCCGCGAAGCGTTTGAGTAGCTTCTTGTGTTTTGCCGCCGACTTCTCCTTCTTGGTGGTCGTCTTTTTGGGCGTGAGTGTTTTGTGGAGCAGCTGCTCCTGGCGCAGCTTTGCCTGCACCTCCTGTGCCTTCTGCTTGGCCGCCCCCACCACGCTCTTGGCCTTGGCCCTCACATTTCGTTTGGTTTTCGCCATTTCGTTGTGCGATTTTTCTCTTTCAAAATAAAAACAAACGTGCAGCGTGCTATGTTCCAAACACCAGAGTGACCATACCTGTGGGTTGTAGTTATCGTTATCGACAGCTGATCGCTTATCGAAATATAGCTAAACTAAACTAAAAAACTAGTTTAGGTTTGGTATTGCTTATTTTAAAGTAAATAATTATTTCGGTCGTCCGTCTGTTTAAATTTTAGAGCTTCGCAAGTTTAATTTAAGAAAATAGCTAGTTTCGACGTGAAAGTCCTAGACTCGCCATCCCTGGCTTACGCTATCGCCGGGTGTTATCGCTTTGTTATCGGCGAACAGCTGACTGGGCGGCAGCATAATTTACAAACAACTTTTAGGGAATCTGCGATTTTTTGCTATTTTCCACAATGGACTACGATTTTAAGATGAAAACGCAGATGGAGCGGACCAAGGTAGAGGACCTGTTCAACTACGAGGGCTGCAAGGTGGGGCGCGGCACCTATGGCCACGTATACAAGGCCAAGTGGAAGGAGACGAGGTGAGTCTGGCAATCCTGTAATAAAGAGAAACCTCAAACTTTAGATATTAACCTGCCCCACAGCGATGGCAAGGAGTATGCGCTGAAGCAGATCGATGGCACCGGGCTGTCCATGTCCGCCTGTCGCGAGATTGCCCTGCTGCGCGAACTCAAGCACCAGAATGTGATTACACTTATCCGGGTGTTCCTCTCCCACAACGACCGCAAGGTGTTCCTGCTGATCGACTATGCGGAGCACGACCTGTGGCACATCATCAAGTTCCATCGGGCGGCGAAGGCCACCAAGAAGCAGGTGGTGGTGCCGCGTGGCATGGTCAAGAGCCTGCTGTACCAGATCCTGGACGGGATCCACTATCTGCACAGCAACTGGGTGCTGCATCGCGATCTCAAGCCGGCCAACATCCTGGTGATGGGCGATGGCAATGAGCGTGGACGCGTCAAGATCGCCGACATGGGCTTTGCACGTCTCTTCAATGCGCCTCTCAAACCGCTGGCGGATCTCGACCCGGTGGTGGTCACCTTTTGGTATCGCGCACCGGAGCTGCTGCTGGGCGCTCGCCACTACACCAAGGCCATCGATATCTGGGCCATTGGCTGCATCTTTGCCGAGCTGCTCACCTCGGAGCCGATATTCCACTGCCGGCAGGAGGACATCAAGACCAGTAATCCGTATCATCACGACCAGCTCGATCGCATCTTCAATGTGATGGGCTTTCCGCAGGACAAGGACTGGGAGGACATCAAGAAGATGCCGGAGCATCACACACTGACCAAGGACTTTAAGCGCTCCACCTACTCCACCTGCTCGCTGGCCAAGTACATGGAGCGGCACAAGATCAAGCCCGACAGCAAGGCCTTCCACCTGCTGCAGAAGCTGCTGCTGATGGATCCCAACAAGCGCATTACCTCCGAGCAGGCCATGCAGGACCAGTACTTCCAGGAGGAGCCGCTGCCCACGCAGGATGTCTTCGCCGGCTGCCCCATACCGTATCCAAAGCGTGAGTTCCTCACCGACGACGACCAGGAGGACAAGTCGGACAACAAGCGACAGCAGCAGCAGCAGCAGCAACAACAGCAGCAGCAACAGCAGCAACAGCAGCAGCAACAGCAGCAGATGAACTCCGAACCCAATGCCAAGCGCGTTCGCCTGTCAGGTGCTGGCCAGCAGCAAGACTTCCACCACCAGCAGCAGCAGCAGCAGCAGCAGGCGCAGCAGCAACAGCAACAGCAGCAGCAGCAACAACAGCAGCAGCAGCAGCAACAGATGATGTTCAACCAGCAGCAGAATTTCCAGCAGCGCTTCAACTGAGAAAGACTGAATAAGGCAGCATTTTTTTCCACCACTCCAACTACTCCTAAGTAATTTAATGACTCTAGCTTGTAACGTAAGGAAAAATACAAAAAGTAAAGCATAAAAACCTAGTACCAGTCGCTGAAGCGGGCTATGGCCCGACTCCACTTCTCCATCCGGCTGACTATGGCGGCGTATTCCTTGGGACGGGGCTCGAAAACCCGCTCTACCTGCCGGAAACACTTGAGATCATCCACATGGCGCCAGATGCCCTGGTTGAGGCCCGCCATGAAGGTGGCGCCCATAATGCTGCTCTCCGAGTTCTCGGCACGCTCCACACTCAGCTGGCTGAGATCGGCCAGGAACTGGCAGACAAAGTCGTTGCGGGAAACGCCGCCATCGACCCTGGAAGGGGAGAGGGGTTTTAGTTAAATGGGAGCTCTAGTAGAGCTGTAAAAACATTGATAGTAGAGCTGGGAAATAATCGATTGCAATATCGATACTATCGATTCTTTTTTTTTCGGTCCAACATCGATTCTATTTTGGCAGAATCGATGTATCGTGAACCATTATCTTTTGGATCATCAATGATCATTTATTTTTTTTATGTTCTGGAAACTTAATTTATATTCGCTGTTTATGTTATAAAAACGAATTCTTTCGTTATTTATGTTTTTAAAACTTATAACTTTTCTTTATTTATATTAAAAAAATGTATTTTTGGTTTGTTCTTTATATTAGAGGTGGAGAAACATCGATGTTTGCGGACATCGATGTTTTTCGATGTTTAAATAAAAAACATCGATGAAAAAAACATCGAAGTTTTTCGATGTTTTCGTAAAAACATCGATGAAACATCGATGATTTCAAGATAACAGAAAAAATAATTTCCTCTAAAAAAACATTTAAGTTTTTTTCCTTACTTAGTAATGTGACAAAAACATCGATGTTTCCCCACAAAACATCGATGTTCCCAAACATTTCAAAAACATCGATGCATCGATGTTTTCATCGATGTTTCTCCACCTCTACTTTATATGTATTATCAGTTTCCGATCTCCATAAATTGATTTCTATAAATGGAAAAAATAAATCGTTTTTTTTTTTCGATTTAATCGATATAATCGATGTTATTTTTAAAAAGATCGACAAAAATCTATGCACTGAGAATCGATTTTTTCCCAGCTCTAATCCATATTGCCCTAGCTCTAGCCATTTGAATCTTACCTTATCATCTGCAGCTTCTGTGAGGTCTCCTGCTCGGCTGCCTGGATCAGTTGCACCAGCCGGAATACGATACTCTCGAGCAAGGCCCGCACCATGTGCGCCTTGGTCGTGGACGGCGTGAGGCCAATGAAGCCACTCGCCGACCGATAATCGTTCACAGGGGGCTGTCGAAGGCATGATAAGATGGGGGATTACATCTAATCTCAAACTAGTAACAACTGCTATTAGAACTCACCCCCAAACCACTAAAGGCGGGCATGAAGAACACATCGCTTGGGTCGGGCACAGACTGTGCTATTTCCGCCGTATCAGCTGGATTCTCGAAGAGCTCGCAGGACTGCGCCCAGGTGACCACGGTGCCAAAGTCATGTGATGCTCCCTCAATACAGTAAACGGCCTGGTCTTTCAGCTGCCAGGCCACCAAAGGATACATGCCAGTGATGGCAGCATGGCACTTGGGGCCTGTAATCAAGTTCAGGAAGGCCCCAGTGCCCATGGTGACCTTAATGTCGTTCTGCTTGAAGCACTGCGATCCCCACATGGCCGCCGTTTGGTCACTTAGTGAGGCAGCTATGGGGATCTTAGTGCCGGCCCATTCGGGTCCAAAAGCAGTGGGATGCACGTGGCCAAAGCCCTTGTAGCCGTTGTCCACCACACGCGGCAGGATTTTGCTCTGGCATAGGGTATTTTAATGGCTAAAAAATATAAATAAAAACTCTCAAAACTCCCACTCACATCGATGCCAAAAATCCAACTCATTAGCGGCGACCAGCTGAGCGTGAAGGGATCATACAAGCCCGTCGCCGTGCTGGAGGTTATATCGGTTATGTGCTCTACATCCACATTCCTATCCCGTCCACTGCCCACTCTCAGCTTGTGCAGGATCCAGGAGTCCAGGAGCTCTACGCGAGCCCTTTTTTTGCTCAACGCCTCCCTCAGCCTTTTGTTGTGTTTAATCTCGTAGAGCAACCGCGGCGTCACCTGGCCATTCATGAGCTTGACCACGCTGCCGGCCAGGAAGCGTGACTGGCGCGTGAGCAGGTATAAGGCATAGGAAAAGCCATTCATCGAGCGCTTTGTCCAACTGGTGTTCCACTCGTCCACGAGCTTGTCGGCACGCAGATCCTTCCAGGTGATGAAATTGTGATAGTAATCGCCAGTGCGATGATCCCAGGTGAGGAAGGTGCAGCGCTGCGTGGAGATGGTCAGGCAGGTGATGTCGCCGGGTGTGAGCTTGGCAGCTGTGGGGTGTAGGGATTAAATGGGGATTATTAGAAGGGTTCAAGAGGGTAGATGGTAGTAGAGAGTAAGCTGGGGGATTTGGCTTGTTAAGAGTAACTTAATTGCTATTTTTGTGTGAAATGTTGAATTTGGCTCGTTAAGATTAACTTAATTGCTATTTTTGTGTGAAATGTTAAAGATCTTAATTACATTCTTTACTTAACAAGGAAACTGTATATGTTTGGCCTTTATATTAATTAGATTAAAGCTGATAATTATAATTTATTTCGTAATTTCATAGATATATACATAAATTCAATGACTATAATTAATTTAAGTCTTTAAAAAGAAGTAATATAGGAAGTTTTTAAAGAGAATATGCTAAAAATACAATAAGAGTCTATAAATAACCCATTAAGACCCCATTTCATATTTAAAGACACTCCCCTAGTAAGATTTCCATTAAAAAGACTTGTGTTCTTTCCCACCCATTCCTTTTTAACAAATATGTAGTTAAAACAAACTTTTATGGGTTCCTATACCACCGCCGCAGCGGCGATACTCACCCCTCACCGCCTGGGTTATCACATTAACGATCTTGCGCCACAAGCTCTCTGGCTCTATTTCGAAAAAGCCCGGCTGCGGATTCAGCAGCTTCACCTATAATTGCGCCAAAGGTCGTAAAACGTTAAAAGTAATTTCAGTCAATTAACTTTGCACCCGCGGGTTGAGTGAGATGAGCGTCGGAGTCGGACGACCACTTACGGCATCCACCGCTGAGCCCCGCACCACACAGCGTTCGTCCAGAATGAAGCAGCGCACGCAGGTGGTGCCCACGTCTAGGGCGGCTATGAAGGCTCCTCCTCCTCCTCCTCCTCTGCCAGTTGCCCCTACATCCTGGGAATCCTTTCCAGCTGCCGCTGCTTCTGTAGGCGCCGACGACATGTTTCGCAGCGCACGCTTCGTCGATCACTGATATTTGGACGCTCGCAACTGACGGATCGACTTATCCATTTCGCTGCTGGTGTTATTGCCACTGCTACTGTTATTGTTATTGTTCCGACGAGGTCTCATAGTGCGCGCTTCAGATTTCCTTATCAAGAAGTGCTCGACTTTTGCTTTTGTTTTGTTCGCGTCCAGATGATAACCAGTTGGTGGCCAGGGTTGTCGCCAGTTCGCGGGGGAGGCTTTAAATGCTTGGCTTGAAACTAGCTAGAATCTGGCTTGAGCTTTTAGGGAAAGAATGCGGGAAAATAATATAAATGGTTTATAGATAGAATTAATAAACTAAATAATTTATAAAGGTGATTAAGAAAATCCTAAATTAAAAATAATTTAAGTTAAGGGAATTTATGAAAAACCAATCAAACTAAACCTTTACAAAAATTGTATTAAATTATGGCTATTTTAACTGTTGTTTTAAATTTCGATTTCAAAACGAAGGCAATAAGTAAAATGAAAGCTTAAGATAAAGATGCTTTTGTGAATGCTGACAAGCAAAGAAAATAAGAATTAAATTAAAAATGCTTGTTTTTAATCTAATTCAAGTTAAACATTGAAAAAATATTATATTTAGTAAACAAATAGTGTGTAAAATTTATTCACTTTCCAGCTGAAGCAATTATTAAACCTTGTAATCCGAAAATGTTCCAATTGTTTCATTCTAGCAATTAAAAAGCTAAACTAAAAAGCATAACAGTGTTGGTAAACTAACAAAAGCAATTCAAAGATTGCTATCGCAGTGACAACCCTAATCGGAGCGCGAATTTGAAATCAGTGAGGTAGAAACACCAATAAATAGCCAGAGGCCGTTGGAAATATGATTCTTATCGCAAACATACTGATAAGCCAGCTAAAATTAGAGCTCTATCGACCCGGCCCCACACACACACACACACACACATACACAGGTGATGATTATTCACGTGTGCGGTGCATCATCGCCCCCGGTAATCTTTATGGGTTTTCTTTTACAACTTTATTTGCTGTACACATAGACACTTGCATATACATAAATACATATATATAATAGTATATAGGTACGAATTCAGGTATATAGTAGATTCTAGACACTTGCCATAAACAAGATAAACCTTTATCTAAAATAGTTTGCCATTGTACTAATAGTGTTGTGTCCAATAAAATACATTTTACAATCAACTTGTTTAACACATCGATTTACACATATGAAGAGTACTGTACTGGGTTAGAAGCTCTCTCAGAAGCTGCGTCTTCGGTACTGGATTCGGGTCTTTTTTTTTTTGTTGGAGATATGTCTACGACTAAGTGACGCCTGATCCATGCCTTACATATCAGTCGGCAGGATGTCTGGGATGAGGTACTGGCACAGCTCCACCTCATCACCCACAAACTTGACCTTCTTGGCGGTGTTATCGTCCAACAGGACTCGGATGGCCGGCCAAATCGTGGAGAACAATGTCGGCGAGTTGATGATCAAGCAGACGCCCAGACGCTCCGGGAAGTGCTTGCCCAGCAGCCAGATGAGGTTCTGCACCAGTTGGTAGTCCATGCAGCTGGTGCTGAACTCGGCCAGGTCAAAGACGATGCACAGGCGATCGGTCACCTCCTCGAAGCACTTCTTGCAGGCCTCCTCGAGATTGTACACAATGAAGCGGGTTAGCTCGTCTATGTCCCGCTCGGAGCTGTGGTTCTTGGCCGGAATATAGATGACAGGGCGACCGATGCAGTCGCGGTGGCGCAAAACGCGTGCCTTCTTCTCCATGTGGCTGCGATCCATATCCACCAGCTTATCCACTCCATAGGTTTCGCGCCACTTGTTGGTCTTTAGAATGGCCTGTTAAAGAGGGAATTGATTTTTTTAAGGTTTGGAAGTATCTATACCTGTACAAATCTAAAGAAATGTAAACAATAAAAAAAAAACTGCATTATTTGCTGGTAATTATGATAACAAATGATCGTTCCTACTTATAATGAATATTTAAAGTAAGTATTATACACAGATACTCTTAAGTTCGGTCCCAAAAGTCAGGGTTTTATGGGGTACTTTGCCCTGTAGTAAAAATTTACATACATATGTTACTAGTACTAATATGTGTAAGAGAAATTATAAAGCATTTACCCTATACAGGTAGGTATACACATTTTAGATACGCCTCATTAACCGGATCAATCTGTCGGATCTCGGGAACTAGTAAAGTTAAAGGTAGAAAATGTTGTATGCGGACTTTATTGACTATTTAAAGACAACTTGCATCAAAATTTGGTCTATAACATACATATCTTTTATTATATATATTATAAAAATGGTGGTTATTAATATATTTTTTTATAAGTTAAGCAACTCTGTAATTTGTTTATCAGAAAGTTAACTAATTTTCAAAAAAACTAAGTAAGTGAACACCGGGTATCTCATAGTCGGGGCACCAGCTTTATAAATTACCAAATTTGGATAGATGGGCTCACCTGGAATGCGTCATCCGTGGTCTTAAAAGCGCGCAGATAGCGCCGTAGTGAAAATTCATTCTGATACTGCTTTGGATCAGCGTCGACAATCAATTTCATTCGCTCCTTCAGATCCTTGAGGTCCTGCTCGTTGATTGGCGCCAGCTCCTCGGACGACATATTGCAGCGCTTGACACGGTCTCTGAGGGCTTAACTCTTATCTATGCTGGCTTGGGAGCCTCGGTTTCAGGATGAAATGCGCTGACAATGCCGTATAATGCTAGCTCAGCGAATAATTTGCGTTTGAAATGTTTTTTTCGCAGCCTGTTTTGTTTTTTCTTTTTCTTCACTTTTCCGACCAGTGTGACCGGGTGGAAGTTTGGCGGAACATACCAAATGTATATACTACAAGCTAATTGGGAAAATACCGCGAATATACCGTTAAAGCTCGTGACAGTTACATTTAAATTTTAGCTCTAAAGTTTTTTAAAATTAATTTTAATTTAAATCAAGATTTAAATATTTTTAAATCCAGTTTAAATAAAAATTTATAATTCTTGATTAAGTAAATCAGTATTACGCCTCGTTCTACCCAATTTATGAATAATTACCACAAGTTCTTGAATAAATAGATGGTATTCGCTTACATATACGTTTATATTTCGTTCATAACTGTTGTTAGATTTTAAAATGTTAACAATATACGATTTAATTGGCAGAAGCAAGAACTGCACCACAAAAAACAATTAGAAGAATGCACAACTCTCTCTTACGACGGCCGTCTAGGCCCTAAGTATTAGCTACAGATACAAATGCAGAGATTCCTAAATTGAGATACTATTGCTTCGTTTTCGTCCTCCGCCTTCTCCTCCAAATACTACTTGGGCACCATGACACGGGCTATGCCCGGCAGGACCTCCGCTTGCAGGGGTCCGAACTCCACCCGCTCTCCGTCCACCGTAATGATGCCCTGATTGTCGTGCGGCTCCAGGCGAAAGGCGCGCACCGGCAGTACCTTAACATACTCGTTGTTCACCTCCGGCAGATGGGTGCCGGAGCTCATGTTGTAGAGGAAGCTCAGCAGGTGCGGCCGGCTGATGCCGCCGCGGATGAGGATGAGGAAGATGGTGCCGTCGTTCATCTGGGCCTTGGGTGCAAAGTGGCAGTCGATGCCCAGGTGGGTCTGGTAGACGGCATGCATCATCACGAACTCGCCCTCCTCCACCTGCCAGCCCTGATCCGCGGGCAGTGGTTCATCGAGGTCTGGCAGCTCGCTTGCTGGTCCAAAGTTCTGCTGGCGATTCTCCAGCGAGGCAGCCGCCTGACCATCGAACTCGCTCTCATCCGCCAGACTATGGTAGATGCTCTCCGATATGGAATAGTAGTAGCTGCGCCGCGATCCCCCCGACAGCCAGCTGTCGCAGCGCGAACGGAACGACTGATTGATGGACGTCTCCAGCGAGATCACGTCGGCGAACTCCTGCGGCAGGTACTCGGTACTGGAGTGATGTAAGCTCGGTGCCAGCTTGTCGATGTGTGTATTGCAGCTCCGACTGCCCTGCATCCTGTGCCGCTGACTGGCATAGCCCTGCACAGGGGAATCCTCCTCCTGCTGGTCTGTAAGCAGATAGCTTATCCGGCCGTGGTAGGTGCGCAGGTTCACCAAACGGTACAGCGTCCAGACGGTGAAACGCTGATAGCCCAGCAACCGGATGCGTTCGCTCTCGATGTCTACGTCCGAGATAAGGCCCCAGCCTATGGACAGGAAGGAGTAGACGGAGCGATGCTGTAGCTGCACACGCACCACGTCCATGGGGGAACTGCGGCCGCTGATGACGGTGAGAGCAGCTCCTAGTACGGGTTTACTGAAGTAGGGTTCGCTGGGGAGAGGAGAGGGATATAGGAAGTAGTAATTATTAGTATTATTAATACAAATTATTAGTATTAATTAGTATTAAGTAAATAAAGGTAATAACCATTAATATTAAAGGTTTCTGATCAATTTTGGCTTAATACTGTCCTTACTTTTGGGTTGAAATCTAAAATATAACATTTAATTATAAGTATTATTAATACAAATTATTAGTATTAATTAGTATTAAGTAAATAAAGCAAATAACCATAAATATTATAGCTTTCTGATCAATTTTGGCTTAATCTTGTCCTTACTTTTGGGTTGAAATCTAAAATATAACATTTAATTATTAGTATTATTAATACAAAATATTAGTATTAATTAGTATTAAGTTAATAAAGGAAATAACCAGAAGTATTATAACTTTCTGATCAATTTTGGCTTAATCTAGTTCTAACTTTTGACTTTAAATCTAAAATAATGCATTTTGTGCTTCATTTAAGTTTCTTATTTGAATTTAATTGGTAAAAGTTAAAGGGCTCTGATTAAAATTAATCTATAAACTTGAAATAAATAAATAAAAAATCCTACAAACCTATATTTATGTTGAGTAAGCTTTTGTTATAGTTTAAGTTCTGATCAAGATCAAGAAAATTCTTGGGAATTACTCAAACAAAGGCTAAGGTTATCAGTTTCAACGAAAGGGTTAATGGGATCTTTCCTCCTAATTAGCTATGATTCTAATCTCCTATTAATCTTTATTAATCTTTCTTAGGAATTTCTTGAAAAGCAAACAAACGTTCCGAGGAAAGCTTAGTCTAAGAACATGAACTGGGAAAAACAGGGAAAACCAGCTCGCTTTCGCCTTTAGCCAAGTGAAATTTGATCAAAAACAGGTCTCAGTTAACCTACTTGTAGCCGTGGGCTATGGACCTGGCCAATCCATTTCCAGAACCGCAAGGAATGATGCCAAGGGCCAGTCCGGGCAGCACATGGGCCCAGTCCTCGCGCTGCAGCAGCCCATTAACGATCTCGTGGAAGAGTCCATCGCCGCCAACGGCCACCACACAACACCAGGCGTCCAGGCAGCGTGTGCTCATGAATTCGATGGCGAAGTCCGAGTGCTTGGTCACATACAGATCGTAGGGCACCTCCGCCTCATTGAGCACCGGGGTCACGTGCATGTTGAACACCTCGCGTGCCCGTCCCGATCCGGATTTTGGATTTAACAAAACTAGAACCCGGCGACGTCGCTCATCCGCCGTGGGCGCCACAAAGATCTCCTCCAGCGTACGATGCAGCTGCCAGCGGAGGGCGCGATACCAGCGGTCCGCCTCCCGCATATTGTCCTCGAAGGTGTCGAAGGAGCGGAAGCGAAGGGTGAGCACCGTGCGCTCCCTGTGAAGCTCTGAGCGGAGACTCCGCTTCTTGAGGACATAGGCGAAGACATACAGATAGGCGCTGACATCGCCGT
>VNJO01007691.1:0-20915 GCA_008042535.1 Drosophila tani
AGCCCAAGGCCGCCACGGGCGTGACGTCAATGCTAATGATCCTACAGATATATCTGTGGAAAATGCCCACACACAATGGAAGGTCCTTGGGAAAATTCTGAGAGCTCCTTAAATACTTTTCCTTATAGGAAATAATATATCTCAAGGCCTGCCTAGAAAACTCTTTTATAATATATAAGAAAAATATGCCCACAGCCTAAAGAACTCTCATATTATATTTAAGAAATATATACCCATAAACTTTGTAGAAAAAAATAATAGAATAGAGCCTATAAGAACCTTAAGAATCTTCAAGATTCTCATGATCAGTTTCAGGGATCAAAATCCTAATCAAAAAAATATATTACAAAAATATTCCCAAAGCCTAAAGAACTCTAAATTCTATTTTAAAAAATATATACCCATAAACTTTGTAGAAATACATAATAGAATAAAGGTTATTAGAACCTTTTGAATCTTCAAGATTCTCATGATCAGCTTCAGGGATCAAAATCCTAATCAAATATCCCTACTTCCTCTACCGAAGAAATCCTAACTATAATTATTTCTATAATGTAACATATTAATGTTATTATAATCTAACATATAATGTAACATAATGTAACATTATAGTAAGGCTTACTATAATAAACACAAAATATTAATAACCATAATATAATTAATATTAATATCGTAGGTTTTACTATAATAAATATAAAATACCATAAATACATCACAAATAAAATCAAAAACATATTAAAATAAAAATGGAAATACATTATTATATTTCTTATTTTAAATAAATTCTTTAACAATTCCTGAACAGTTTTACAGCAACAGCTTCATTTTAAAGCATTTTTTATTCTAATAATATTAATACATTAATAATAATAACAATATCAAAGAAAATAATTCAAATAATAACAAAAAATGTTAAACCTATATTTAAACTAAAATTTAAGCAATTCTAACCTAATAAAATAATAGTAGTTCTAAGTAATCCCTTAATCTTACAATATTCACACATAACCCAATATATTAACATGGAATTTGTGTTTCCATAATTTATTAAACCCAGTGAACTCCTCAAGGGTTTAACCCTTCAACAAAATAAAAACAACAACAAATAAAGAAATACCTGTTGTTCGGAATAATTGCATATCATTGTTTATCAATCTATGGGAAGCCCGCTCTTGGCGAATCAGTAAACATTAGCTTAAAGTTCACAGAAATAAGAGCGAAGCTACTGCAAAAACTTTCCGAAGATCGCCAACAAGATCCTTATTAAATATGAGTCACATCGCGAACTTTCTCCAGGAGAAAGCTAAAGACCTTTATTAAATGTAGAAATTACATAAACAACAAAAAATGACGTGGGAATCCTTGGGTCTTGCGTCACACTTGAATCTCCCCGCCGGCAGTTAGTCTCTTCGGAGGAAGAACGATCTTCCGAGAGAGAGAGAGAGCGCGATCTGTTCCGAGATCTACAGACCTCTGTCCGTTCCCCTCATAATTCTCCCCCTCTCTCACCGCCTTTGGGCTTATCAGTTGAACGATCTCATTTTCACACGATCCACGCTTTTACGCATGAGCGACTGCTCTTCGCCGCTCTCTCGCGGATTCGCAAAACTCACGGACTCACAGTGACGTCAATGGACCGGGAGTAGAGCTTTCCGGCTGGACCGGTCCAACAGTTCAACTTAAGAGCTGTATTTTTAGCCATTTTATAGCTAAAAATATTTATAGGTTTCTTTCGAAACTACGTATTTTCTGTTTTAATTTGATTTTAAAGATCACATCATTTCTTTATTTTTATCTTAAATATAAGAGATAATAAGAGACAATATCAAAAATAATCCATCAGGCTTGCCACCGAAATCGTTAGAGTTTTGAAATCACTTTAAAAGACGTCTAAAAGTTTGCAATAAAATGCAATATTTTCTTTACAATGACACACAAGTGATCTCAAGCCACTAGTGATTCAGAAAAACTATTTTAATATGTCGTAAATAGAAAATAAGGAATTAAATACAAAATGTTGGTATTAAATGGACCAGAAATGCAGAAAATACAGGGATGCCACAGAAATTGTTATAGACTTTAAATCTGTAGCAAAAGCCAATTTTCTAAAATAGTAAAGTAAAGTAATAAAATATTTTATCTCCCAGATCTATGGTAAATTTGGATTTTTTTAGGGTATATTATTTTAAAGCATACTTTCAGACACCGTGTAAATTGGTTTCGAATCTTCAGCCATTTTTGGGGCTTCCCTAAGTTTTAATAAAACAAATAAGGTAGCCCAAAGACTAGTGTAGGAACTACATATACCCTAAATGTATGTATATTTAAGCTAAAAACTTTAGTATATTTTTAGCTAAGCATGATTTACCCATTAAATCTTTAATTTAGTTTCATTTACAAAAAATTTCAAGCGGAAATTTGAGGCAACACTGAGCGAAACTGAACAAAAAGCTTTTTCCGATTAGTTTTAGCAAAGACTTGCACCCAGGAAGAGCTTTTGAGAGAATTCTTTATATAGAAGAATTGTAGAAGAATTATACTCGTATGTTAACGCCTCTCTTTGGGTATTCTCTTTGCTAGACGGCCTTGTCTTTTTTTGTAAAGTTATATTACATTTCAAGGACGTTCTAAAAGTTTTGTACACTACTTGGTAATTTTTAGAACCAAATTAATTTTTAAGACATGTTTCAGGAACCAGAAAGAACGAAATTCTTTAAAAATAAATTCACAAACTTTTAGACAAAGTTATCTAAGATTCCCCACCAAATTTTAAAGAAGAAAAAAAGCCATCTCCGCCAGGACGCTTACCTTCTTCTTGGCCGCCTCGGCGGCACTAATAACGTAGAGATCGACAATGCCCAGGAGGCAGTCGTCGCAGCGGCACACATCCTCGCCGAAGGCCAGCGAGCCCAGGCTGCTGGTGGAGTCCAGGGAGTCGGTGCGTCTCAGCCGGCTGACCACGCCCATGCCCAGACCCAGGCTCAAGCCGAGGCCCACCGCACCGATCCCCGCCGGCGGCGGCGGCAGCATGGGCGATGTGGGCGACGTGGGTGAGGTGGCCGAGCTGGCCGAGCCGGAGGCAGCGGGTGAGGAAGCGGAAACAGAAGCCGAGGGAGCACCACTGGCCGCAGCGGCCGCCTCAATCTTGCGGGCCAGCAGCTGCTCCATAAGCGTCCTGGGTCGCGAGGAGGAGGGAAACAGGGCCATGTCCGATGGCCTAATGGTTTCCACACCCACTCCCGATCCCGATACGGCTCCTACTCCGGCTCCTGCTCCAGCTCCCTCGGGCGCTCCTGGTCCTCCGTCCACCGCCGCTGCCGCAGAGTTCTTTGCCTAAGTCTTTCGTTTGCTCTTCGCTTTTATTTTTATTTTATTTTTAACTATTTATTCGGAACGCGATTTCCGGAGTCTTTTTTAGCTACGCGGGAGTTGCAACATACCTGAAAATGACAGGAGAAGAATACTATATTAGTTATTTATTTCTATTTAAATGTGGAAAGATAAAAATCTTTCAAATTCTACTTATAAGTTCTCCTAAAAGTAGGCGCTAAAATCTTTTGATTGCCACATTCTTTGTACTTTTTTTGTAGCATACTTTTCGACTTAATTTGTGTTGATTTCAAATTCACAATCATATACATAAATGATAGGCTTTACACCCATCCAGGAATCACGTCTCTATTTTAACGTTTTTAAGAAAATATGCTAAAGAGTTTTGAATGATATTTAAAAGACCTCCAAAAAGTAGGCTCTAAAATCTTGTTGGTGTCAACTCATATTTCTAGCAAACTTTTCGACTTAATTTCTGTTGATTTATAAACTTCAAACATGTATACAAATAATTATAATATAAATTGTTTAATTAATATATTTTTTAATCATTCGGGAAATCTCAAACTCAAAAGCTTTTAATTGTAAATCTTATTTAAAAAAGGAAACTTTCTTAACTTCCTTTAATTTGGTGAATATATATGAGTCTGCCATTACTTATTGCCGCCATAAACCTATTACAAGCCCTTTTAGGCATTAATCATTCATCGTAAAACAATATTCCGGGCAAACTCCGCTCCCAAAGGTTTACAAAACAAAATTAATCATCCAGAACTTTAGCTGACAAGCCCCCAAATAATTAACCCAAATAGTAAAGAGTCTTCGGGAAGAAATAAAAATATATTTAAATTCAAACTCGAACTCGAACTCAAACTCGAAGTCCACTCCCAGAAATACCCCCTTTGAGCCGAAATGAATCACTGCAATCTACTCCGAGATGACAGGTAGTATCAATATTTGCCAGAGTCTCGATTGCGCGTATCTGGGAAATATTTTTGCAGCCTTAATTAATCATTGCCAGCCATTCCGGCTGACATGTGCAGTATCAATATTGGGTATTGGGTATATTCCGACACTCGATCTCTCTGCGATCTGCGATCTCTCTCTCCTCCACTCCTCCACACCGAATCCGAGTCCGTATCTAATCTCCGCGTGGCTTCTAGCCGCAAAAATGCACAGATTTATGGACCACAATTTGTTGTGTGTCGGCGCTTATCTGAGTGGATGATCGCTCGGCACCCAAGGAGAGCGGCCTCTGGAGGAGGATCCAGGTGGACGACCAGAGTTGGGGCGTCAGAAGTGGCATTCGCTTAATCGCACAGCTGATAAAAAGTCTCTCTTGTTAATTAACATGAAAGTGCAGCAGACACGGCCGGGCCGGGCCGGGTCGGGTTGGGATTTTTGCGAAAATGTTGAGGCTGTCGTCGAGTGGGGTGGGTTGGGTTGGTGGTGGATTGGCGGAAAACTGGCTCCGACTCCTTAGCCAGTTTTCCAGTCGTCATCGGCATCATATCGCCGCATTTATGCGCACATAAAAGTTAAATAATAGATCCAAAAGATACTTTTGCGGAGCCCCGACTGCGGACAGGCGGACTGCCGACTCCGCAACTCCAACTCCAATTGCAGCTCCGACCAGTTGCTGGTCCGCCGCCAGTTGTTGTTGTTAGCCAAATGATTTATAAGCGGCTCTGGTATTTGTTTGGTGGCTCGAGGTGCCTTTGCCCGTTGTTATACCCTGACCAGGACGGAGGAATGGGTAAGTTGCCAATTTAATAGCCAGGAAAGCCAGGAGGGAATGTCTACGATAAATGTTTGTATCTTCACTGACTTTAAATATAATAATATCCATATAAATAATCATTTTAAGAGGCGAGTATTTTTATATTAAGAAAATACTCTCACTATTTCTTAAGTATTTAAGTAGTATTTTCTTAATATAAAATACTCTCAACTATTAATTTATTTAACATTTTGAAAGGCAAAGACCCCAAGAATATGTAGGAAATATCTTATATATCCTTAAGTTGATATATGATTATATCTTTACCATAGTTTATTTTTTTATTTTGGGCTAAATCAAACCTTATTTAGAGTAAAATACCTATTATTTTATTTATTATTTATTTGTTTAGTCATATTTTTTTGCTTTGCAACATTAAAAAAGATTCAATATTTTTTTTTTCTAACATCTAGCCACTATGTTATATTTCTTACTCAAACAAAGAAAATTCTAAGTGCCTAAGACATGGAACTAATTTGATTATTATTTTATAAAACAAATAATTAATAATAATACAATTTTAGGTAATAAAAAAAAAGGCAACCGAAATTCGTCTTGAATTCAGTTTATAGTCAGCTCTCTCTCTCTCTTTCGATTTTTCCCGCCACCCAACCAACGCGTTGGCTTCGCTTTAGTTTTCCAGCTTTTCCGCTTTGCTGGTGTGTGTGTCTGTGTGCGTGTGAGTGGAGTGTGTGTGTGTGGTGTATTTGTGTGTTGTGTTGTATTGCTTAAGCCAACTGTCTTGTACTTTTATGGGCGCTCGTCTTATCAATAATTTATGTCAGATTATACCGTTATGTCACAATAAATTAAAGTTGGCAACTTATTTTCCAGACTCCACACAACTCCGCACACCCTGTCCGTTTGTCCGCTTTTTGTCCGCTTGTCCCCTGGTGTGTGTGTGGTGTGTGCGGCGGTTTGTATTTGGCTTTTAAATTTTTTATTATGGCCAAATCTGTCAGTTTAGTGGCACATTTGGAAAAGTGCTTAATAAAAAAAATAGGTAAAACAAATTTAAAAAAAATTTAAAAAAATATATAATAAGCTAAAAACAAAAAAAATGATTAAAGAAAAATAAGAACAAATAAAAAAAAATTAAAGAAAGATAAAGAACAAATGACAATAAAAGTAAATATAAATAATTAAACAAATAAATTAAAATAAAAATATAAAAAAAAAATTATAAGAAAAAAATACTACAATTAGAAGAAAAACAATATTTAATAAGTGAAAAAATAATTGAGAAATCCCTATATCTCCTGAAAACTCTTAAGCAACCCAGCGTAATATCATCTCTTAGGTTTTGTAGCATAATGACATTTTCAATTAGGAAGTCATAGAAATTGCTATCGATATCTGTTATCGATAGCCGCCAAATGCTACGCTGCATTCTCTGGATATATTTTTCCAGAAAACCTCTAATTTTATAAAAGTTTTTGATTAATAAAAAAATCAAATATGCCTTCACATAATTCCTTAATTAAGTACATTAAGAGAATCTATGGAATTGATGGATTTATTTCCCACTTATTAAATACTCTTAATACTTTTAATAATACTTTTAATACTTATTTTTTGCTTTTTTCTATAAATTGATATTTTTTTTCTTTCTGTGCATCTTGGCGATCCAGTTGCGATCGGCGGGACATCTTTGGCCATATATTTCCCAGTTGGCGTGCGGTGGCAAATTTCACTGTCACGCCTCGTTTTCAATTAACTTGTTGGCGGCGAGCAGCCGCAGCTCCATAAATCCCATAAATCAAATGAGTCCCCAGTTAGTGCACCCGTTTTAACCCACCCTCCCCTCCCCCCTAGAGAGGGGGTATGGCTATGGCTTCGTGGCTGTGATTTATGAAGATCGCTTCATTTGGCTGCCGCTGGCATGTCAAAGTTTATCGACGTCTGATTAATGCCGGTGCTTTGTCGGTGCCCGGCAGGCAGGCTCCACTGTGTCCATTTCGACACACAGAAATCAAAAATAAATACTTTTCCAATTAATATAAGTCAAATAATAATAATTTACTTGAATTTATATGAAGAAAACTCACAACTCACTTCTGAAATTTTATATTAATTAAGAGCAAATAATCTCTTTTAAATATAATTTCTTTGAGTGCCTAAAAGCGCAGCTGCCACTGCAGACAGCAACTGCAACTGCAACTGCTGTTTATGGTAGTTGCATGTCTGCAGTGTCCAGTGGCTAAGCCCCTAGGGTCAGCTTATAAAATATATAGTTTCTGGCAGATGGATAAGCCCGAAAGAAAACACACTCACTGCTCGACGCTCTCACTGGGCATCCGAGTTCCAGTTGGAGTAAAAGTAAATAAATAAAAAAAATAGGTTTCGCGTCGTCGGATTGGTTTGGTATTTGGTATCCGGTGGTATATCGATATGGGTACTCTGATACTCGGGTATCGGATCGAAACGAAGCGATCGGGCCCGCTGCTTGTTGACTTTGGAACGGCACTCGGGCAACTGAGGCACCGATGTCGATGTGACCGCGAGCAAAGCTCCCAGCCCCAGTCCCAGTCCCAGTCCCAGCAGCGAACGAGCCCCGAACGAAGTTGAAAAACCGAAGTGATCGAATCGGCGGCAAGACGATCGCATTTCGCATTTCTGGTGGGGATTCGGACTCCAAGAGGGGGCGAAACTCTTACTAATCCTGGGAGCCACTAGCCAGAGCCACAAATCCAAGTTAGAGGCAAAAACCCAACGACAACATGATGGAATAATGATGCTGATTGAAGCAGGCCAAGTCCTAGGTCTAAGCAAAGACCCTTTTCCAGTTCAGTTTCAACTCCTTTAATGCAGTCAGCGAAAGCCTTATTATTTTTAAGTTTTACTTCAACTTAAAGGCTTATAGAAATGTATTTAATATTTTAAATATTTCAAACTTAAACCTTAAAATATTTTAAGTGCATTTATTATAAGACTTCACTTTAAGTGATCAAAAAATGTGTATTATATAGTATGTATATATATTTTAAAGGAAAAAAACTATGCCTTTACTATAATAGTTTTTTTTGTTTTATTTCATTTTATATAATAAATGTCAGAAATGCCACAGAAATTAGGAGCGTTTTGAAATCCTTTTAAAAATGTGTCTAAAAGTGTGCAATATAAAGTTGGAGATACCAAATTCAATATAGATTTTTTTTTCGTTAAAAATCGCCAGAGATTTCTGTGTCATTCTTAGCCAAAGAAATATTTTTAGATGGAAATATATTAATGCATTAAAATAATATTATAGAAGTCTTATAAAAGCTATAATATCTTAACTGTTTCAGGCAATTTAAAGTTATTTATTTAACAGGGTATTCTATTATTTATTTTGTATTTCATATTTAGGCTAATTGTAGGGAGAAGATCTGCTAAATATATACTTTTAGTAACCTCCCCCCTATGTAATCAACTCTTCCAAAGATGAAAATGCTCACTACAAATAATATATTTTATTTAAATATATATAGGAACAAGATCTGATAATTATATACTTTTACTAACCTCCCCCTTAAGTAATAAACTCTACTTAAGATAATAATTCTCACTAACAATAATAGAATTTAATTTAATATTTTTTCGCAGTGCATTAAAGGCAACTGTGACTCCTTAGCCCAGCGCCGACGACTCCTTGTCGCCGATCCTCTGACAAGGCGACTAATTGCGTCGGCAAATTGCCGCTGGCATTTGATTTGCATAATGCAAATTTACCGCCGGCTCTAATCGGTAGCGCTCCATCTTCCCCGCCCTCGAGTACCAGGTGGCGGCCTTCGGGGACGGGGAGCCCGGCTTTATGACGAGCGGCGCGGCGGCTGTCACAATATTTGTACATTTGTGTGCTATTAATTGACCACTTGACGCCCCCCGCCCCTCGACTGGCCACGCCCCCAATTGGGCTCTACTAAGTGTTTTATGGAGTCGCTGTGATGGCTCAGCCCGATAAGCAGGCAGCAGGCACAAGGCAGCTGTGGATGTGGAGTCCCAATCCTAAGCCCAAAACCCAGACCGATCCCGAGACTCATAACCGAGTGGAAAGGCCGCAAAAGATGAAAAGATACATACGGAATGAGGCAGGAAATTGGAGTTGGAATGGTAATGGAAATGGGATACGGAATCGGAATCGGTATCGGTCTCTTGTTGGGAAAAATTAAGTGTTCCATTATCTGAGATACTTTAAGGCAAGCCAGAAACTACAATCCTTTGAATTTGAATTCCATTAGAAATATGTTTGAATTGCAGAATAAATTATTTATTGATAAGGCATTGGAGCTTGGTTTTTCTTACTTTATTTTGAAGCGTATATATTTGTAGGATTTTTAGTTGTGTTTTTAAATATATTTTTAAAGAATTAGCTTAACTAGAAAAATGTTCTACTATTTTCCATCTATATCTTTATTCCATCTATAATTTGGTGTTTTTTTAAAGGTGGATACTGGATATGCCTTAAAAATCTATATTAAATAAGAAGTAGCAATATTTTCACCACTTTCGAAGCTTTATTAAGTATTAATAAATAAATTGAAGTGTTCTAGTGAAACATTGATTAATAAATAAATTTAAATACTTTAGATTGCTTAAGAATTTTTGTTAAATAAAAAAGAAGTAACATTTCCCACACTTTAAATTCTTTATTAAATATTTTAAAGTTAAAGGAAATTGAAGAAGTTTTATTGTTATTTCTCTACGAGCTCTATTTCATTTTAAACTCTTTTAAGGGCATTACTAAAATCCTTATGTAATATGCAAAATTATAATAAAAACCTTACTTAAAACATTAATAAAAACCTTATAAAAAACCTTACTAAAACCTTTTTAAAAACCTTATTAAGAACCTTATTAAAAACCTTATTAAAAACCTTATTAAAAACTTTATTAAAAACACTATTAAAACCCTTACTAAAAACCTTTTTAAAAACCTTATTGAAATCCTCATTAAAAAACCTTATTAAAAACCAACCTTAATTGCTAACCCACCCGAAATTTTCTCCCGAAATTAATTGATATCTTGTATCAATATTCGCTCAGTGTATTGTACTTCCTCCCCTTTTGATCAAAGAGGAACCTATCCAATTTCTTTATCTCCTTCTCGGTTATCTCCCCTGCGGCCATCTAATATTAGAAAGCGATATCTATTGGCTTGTACAAGTGCTCTTGTTATCGTGCTCCTTATCGACAATTCTCCCTAAGAGATTGGAAATTCGGGGAGCGTCTTCGCTGGGAGACCTTACTGTACTAAGTCAGACTCAGACGATATTTGTCAATTTATAGACTGTTTTTTATGGCCATGATAATTCACAGACATGGGTAGGCATGGAAAAGTTCGGAATATCTATTTTTGGCACTAAGAAATTAAGTCCATGTGAAGGCAATGATTTATTATTTTATTAATTTATTTTTTTTCGACTATAAAGGCAAAAGTATCTTATTTTTTATAGTTCTCTGCTTCTCGGAAAATTTACTGCACCTGCATCTGCACTTAACTGGAATCGAATAAAGCAAATATTTTTGGTTTGTTTTGGCGATTACGTCTAATCGTAAAACCAGGCAATTCTGGTTATCGCCACTTTAATTTGGTTTCAGAGTTACACAAAGGCCGAATCCCTGGCTGGTTAGTGTACTCATCCCACGTGTTGCATGTGGCAAGTTGCATGTTGTGTGTGTGTTCCGGGAGGAGGCATGCGGCAACACAACTAACATAACCTTTAAGGCCATCGCCGCGGCAGGGGAGCTGCGCCTGCTGCACTTACAGGAATGACAAATATGCTGGCACGCAACCTGCCTTGCACTGAGAGAAAATAGGGCATTATATTTAGCGAAAATAAAAATTTTTAATGAGCCTCAAAGTAGGCAATAAAAGGGTTCTTAGGACACCAGTTTATGGCAATATTTTATATCAAACTTTTGGGGTTTATTTTAATTCTTTAAAATCTCTAAAAAATATTAAAGAAATATTGCTTACTTTCTTTGGATTTTAGAAGCTTCAAATATGCAATAAACATTTTAATTTCTGAAATACCAAGTAAGTTTTAAATGTCGGATAATGCCGAAAATCTATTTTTACAGAATACTTTAAGACACCAAACAATGAGCAAAAAAATAATAAATACAATTAAAGTCCATACATAATAGCTATCAACAATATGATAGTTTACTTATTGAAATCACAACACACACATTGTAAAAACTTTTGAACATTTATAAATCAAATTTAATTAAGTTACTCAGAAAATGGAAATTATACTCCAACCATTAAATAAATATTTCTAGGCATACTTTCAGACACCTGCACAAGTGTTTTGAAATAATAGGCTAATTTTCCAAGTAAAAAATATATTTCTCTATGTGCCAACCGCTGGATCTCCGAGATCGACGGCTCGGATTCAATTCAGTGGAAATTGCAAACGCGAAACAAACAAAACCAGCCTTGGAATCAGTGAACCAGCAGAAAAATATATAAAAATAAAATAAAAACAGATACCCAAACAACAACCACTTCGACAAGAGCAAATGACGCAAATTGCGCACACCCGAGATACGACGACTCCAAAGGGCCTTCGATCTGGGATTGGGACTCTTGGATTGGACATGAAACCTCTGGAAGCTGAGCCAGCAAAACCGCTTCAAGTTTTACCAAAGATACCCTAGAAGAAAATGTTCTAAGCGGGCTTCCTAAGCCTTCATTGAAATATAATTTAAAAACAGCTACAACTAGCTGAAACCTTCTTCATAAATTGTCTTTTTACCTAGTACAAGTTCTTAAAATTTGGATACTCTGCAATTTAATTGCTGCTTATAGTCATAAAGTTACTTACTTTTATTATAAATAATAATGACCCAAGTTATTACAGTCACGAGACTTTGGCATTAAAAAATTACCCTCTATTGTAAGATAATTATTTGATAATACATATTATCTTCCGCGATGCATGCAATGTTCCATTTATGGCGTCAGTTCACCTGCATCGATCACTCAATGCCATAATTGACTTAAATTACCGATTATTTCGATAGCCGACACCCTAATCGACAGCGACACCTAAATTTCCAGCAGATAAAGAAACCGATAAATGATGACATCATTTGTGCGTTTATATTATTGGTATAAAAATGTTAGAAGTACTAATATTTCAAAGCCCAGAAAAATAACCCTAGAAGTAGTGACAGAATGATCGCTTTTCGGTAATTAAGGTTAGGAAAAACCGATTTTTTCGATAGCATTTATTATAAGCGATAACAGATATATGATGAGATCATTTAAGTGTAGTTAAAATGCTTCATATTCAAGTTTAGAGATTTTACAAAACCGATTTGTTTTATATCAAACCGATAAATTATTCAAATGATACTAAAGATGAAGAAAAGATATTTAAGTGTACTTAAAATGCTTTCAATTCAAGTTTAAAGATTTTACAAAACCGATTTGATTTATATTTACCCGATAAATGATTCAAATGATACTAGAGATAAATAAACATCGATAATCGCGATGAAAAACATCGGTTAGGCCCTGTTAAACACCGCTGACATAATTTAATCGTGTTAAGAGTTTCCCTAATAATATTTTCAAGTTTTAAAAATCTACAGACCCTCGATAAACGATTAAAATGATACTAGAGATGGATAAACATCGATAATAAACAACGATAATTTAAATGTGTTAATATTTACCCCAGTAAAACTTTCTAGTTTGTAAATGACCGATTATTTCGATAGCATCTAGAACAATCGATAGCCGATATGTGCATCACTATTCGATAAAGCCCCACTGAGTTTAATTCGCATTTCTAGGGTATCCCAAGCTGGTCTTTAATTCCTACGAGTGTTTTATTTGCGGCTTTTGAGTGGCAAGCACTGGGGCAAGCGGGTGGCAGGCGGCGGGTGGCAGGGGCTGTGGCAATATAATTTACTTGCGACGATCTTCGCCGCGATCGCTGATGGGCGGCAGCTGCTGACGTCAACGGAAGTTGTCGCTTGCGGCGAAGGTCAACGGATTGTGCCCAAGAAATGCTCCCAGATCCGACTTACGGACGGGGTTACGCGGCTAAATCGATTTCTCACACAATTAGTGGGCGTCATAATTCCCATTCCCATTCCCATTCCCATACCGATTCCAATTCCAATTCCTCTGACGACGAATCCCCCCCAAAGCCCCAGTCCGCGTCGTCGCGATGTGTTGATTAGATATGACGCTGGGAATGGGTCTGGGTCTGGAAATGGCACTGGCACTGGGACGGGCTGATCGGACTGTGACGGATGACGGATGTGCACGACCCACGGAGGCCATAAAGGCTATTAAAAAAGAACAACAACAACGGCAAAAAAATAGAGAAAATAGCACTACACGATCCAATCATATGGGTAAATGCTGTCGGATCAGCTACGCTTTCCGCCGACAAGTGATATCGGAATGAATGAGCATTTGGTAAGAATATGAAGAGGCATTTTATGATATCCCAGAAATCTGAGGAGTCCTTAGAATATTACTTTTATTAAAAATTTAGAAATCAGGAAGGAACCGCATAGAACTGCTTTTTCCTGCTTATAACCAAAGCGCTAACTGAAACAGCACGCTTGTATCATAAATATCATAAATAGCGACGAA
Organism: Drosophila tani; assembly: GCA_008042535.1. NCBI lineage: Eukaryota > Metazoa > Arthropoda > Insecta > Diptera > Drosophilidae > Drosophila > Drosophila tani. Next base: position 13,713 of record VNJO01007691.1, read on the forward strand.
CTGGGTTCAAAACCAGGTTAGTTTTAATACAAAAATTATAAAAGTTAAGGAAATTGGTTATTAAAGTAAATTATAAATATTTAAAATTAGTTTTAAAACCAGAAATATGATATTATTAATTTCTCCAAGCAAGTTTACCCCATTTTCCGTATTTCCACACAAAGACAATGAGTTTGTGTACTCAAAAGTAAATAAATAAAATAGCCCCAATTGTAATTTGTATTCTTTTAAATTTATATATATCTCATTCCCCATTTGCGTCATATTTCCTGTTTATTATGATATAATTTGTATCAATATCTTCTCCACAGCCCCATAAAGAAGATATTCCCGCGTACATGGAAGAGAATCATGAGGAGAATCGCTGTCGCTGACTCGGCTGTGTCTCTCTCTGGCGGTGAGCTGATATTATTAATGATCATGACTCGGACTCGGACTCGGATCGTAAACAAAGGCCCTCTCCAGTGACGTCAAATGGCGATTTGTCGGCGACTTTGGGGCACCCACACAAACGACACACGACAACGGCAACGACGATGGCAGAGGGGCTTTGGCTTTATCTGAAAGCAAGCAAAAAGGCATTCACTAACTATTCCTATGAAGCCCACGCCGCAGTGTCCATGCGAAACAATACGGGCAGAGAGTCTTGGAGCGCCTAGTCTCAGTCCCAGCACCGAAACTAAACAAGATGGCCCTCCTCCGCCGCCTCCTCCTCTGCCGCTCCCTGTCGCCGTAATGACAACAACCCTGATAAGGTGCGGTGACAGGCCGGGTGAGTAGGATACCAGGAAACGGGGGTCCCGAGAATGTCAAACACACTGGCGGCCGGCGATATCGGGGCGAAATTTACAAACACCCAAACGGAGCATCATGTGTGCCCCTCTAGCTCTGGCTATGACTCTGGCCCTGATGATATATCCAGGCCAGATAAATCCGTGACTTGTACGACTCTAGGACTGCAAATATACATATATGAAATCTCGGGAATGTAACGCATTTAATGGGAATTTCTTGGGCGTCTCCATAAAAAATAAATATTATTAAACTAACAATGAAAGAAGTTCTTGGAAAACTGGCATAGATTGATATAAAAAAAAAGAAATAAAGGCAACAACCAATTGCTGACAATAAACTCGAACTGGAAATGAAACTCTTTAAGTTCCTAAAAGAAAAACTATAATAATTTGTAGCTATTTAGATATCTTAACTCATTTTTAGACCTTAGCATTTTGAAATAAAATTATTTTAAAAACTGTCATCGATCTTTGCCTGACTATACTCGTAAATTCTAGCTGGGAAGTAAACTCTGTAAGTCCCTAAGGAAAAACTAGAGTTCTTTTCAACTTGTATTATATTTTAACTAATTTGTAGACTTAATAAATATCTTAAATTTTACTAAAACAAAGCTTGAAGTACCCATAAATAAATACCCCTAAAAAATTAACTAATTTTACAGTTTAATTAAATAGAAAACATACTGCCAGAGCTATTTCATCATTATTTCTAGGAATAAAGAACCAAATTCCTCCCTACAATTTAGTGAAAATAACTTGAAACCTAAGCCACAATTTCAATGGAAGTTTCTATTTCATATCTAAAAAATTCCTGAACAAAAACTCATGAGAGAGCTGAGCTGACACGTAAAGCGTAATTAAAGGTGAAATATGTAGCCATGTTTATGGCAAGCAGAGTTTCGCCATCTGAGACTGTTTGTCAACAGGGCAGAGGTTCTGGTAAACACGATTCCCGTGATATACTTTATATACACTTATGGAGTAATCCCATGTAATGTAATGGGAACGGTGACGTATGCGCAATATCACGCATTCCACAGAAGAAAGAAAAGACGGATGTGACTGGGGATGATCATAGATATAAGCCCGCCAATGCTATATAGTAAATATATTTAGCACTCTGCGCCCTCGTGGAGCAAGCAGCGGGATCCCTCCGATTATTATGGCGGCGGAGTATATATAGTCACTATATAGCCACAGATAAACCCGCTTGATAAGCGCGTAACATTATTAACCAAACACAGACACAGATACAGGCTCATATCTCTCTCTTCCATGTACATATCCATGTGGATTGCTTTATTATTATTGTGGTTATCATGACTCCGAAATACATTCGGTTTCTAATACTTTTATTTGCCTTACAGACTTGACTTGCTGCCCCTGGGCTGCGCTACAAAAAAGATGCCATCATTGTATATATAACATATATAGGATATATTTTATAGTAAATATGTGCTGGCTTAAATATGTACATAATGTATATTTATCTATATAATACAGGGTAATACAGTTAAACTAAGATAAGCTGTGCCAGTTCTCGATAAAAAGCAGAGCCGAGTTGTTCTTTTTTTTTCTGTTTTGTATATTTTTTATCAAGAGGCACCCCCTAATTTTCAACAACATTCTCGTTGGCCATATCGTTCCCATTCACGCGAAACCCCAAAAAAAATAATAATAATAACAAGAACAGCCAGCGGAACAAAAAAGCAAAGACTTCTCCGCGCAGCAGAACCTCATTTTGGTGATAAGATAAAAATCAAATTAATTAGCAGCCTTTTAAGCAAACGCACACACTCAGGCACACACACAGGCACACTCGCACCTACACGTTGGGAAAAAACATCACCTGAAGTCGTCAAATAATAGAATTGAAAAGCTTAATCTCTGTTCACTTTGATATATACTCGTAGGTCCATCTTTAAAACAAAATGGAACAGACTTTTAATTAAGGGGTCTTTGAAGATTTCTTAGATCTTAGGGGTTATATTATATAGATCTTTAGATTATTTTATATCTTTAGAAACCTAGAAACAATAGGATATAACACGGACTTTCTTAATTTAATTTTTTTTAAATAGACTTTAAAAACTGGCTCTGATTTTATAAATGCTCAGAAAAAAAAAATATTTGGGCCACCTGTTGTTGCCTCCTCCTCTCCTTTCTCCTTTCTCCTAGTCTAGTTTGAGATTTCCCTGGTTTGTGACGTCGTCGCGGGCGCCTACCTTCTTGGAGCGATCCCTGATCTGGCGTTCGCCCAGCTGCGTGGCCGCCAGGAGTTCGCTGAGCTGGCGCTCTCGCTCCCGCTCCCGTTCACGTTCAAGTTCCCGCTCCCGATCCCGATCGCGATCCCCCCGACCGTACTCCTGGTCCAGCTCCAGCTCCTCCTCGTCGTCGTCCTCCTCCTCCTCCTCCTCGCCGCTGAGGCTGCTGCTCTGGGTGCTGCTCTTCCTGGCCAGCGCCACCCTTACACCGTTCACAATGCACTCGCCCCCATCCAGGGCGGAGATGGTGGAGCCGCAGTAGTACAGGTTGCTGCAGCTGCTGGCGGCACTGACATCCGACTGGCCTTCGTCCTTGGCGCATCCGGGCGACATTCCGCCCGCTCCCGATCCCGTTCCGCCCGCTCCATGGCCATGGCCGCCGTGTCCCGCTTCCAGGGAGCAACGCCGTTGACCGCGCGCCCGCTGCAGGCGAAAGTACTCCATCTCCTCCATGCTGATCCCGCAGGCGGTGATGTCATCCGAGTAGTCGCTGACCACCACCGACGGTGTGCGGACATAGCGCACGCCCAGGGGGAAACCGCTGCCCCCCAGCTCGCTGTAGGAGCTCTGGGTGGACTCGCGTCGCGATCCTGGTGCGGCCACGACTCGCTCCTCTAGCAGCACCTTGGTGGGCACACCAATGGAACCAATGGCACCGGCGCCGGCACCGAGGGCGACGTTACTTCCCGTGGGCGAGGTCAGCGGCGAGTCTGGCAGGGCTGTGGGCTCGGCCAGCGGTAGGAGAGCCGGTCTCAGCGGCAAATCCGTCACCGTCAGCGTCATTCTACGCTGGGGCGGCACACTGGGCGCGCACACATCCATGCTGGCATCGTCCACCTCCAGGCCCAGGGCAGAGTCGCTGCTGGCACACCGTGTGACCTTGAGCTTGCGCTGGCGGGGCGATAGCTTGCCGGAGGATGAAGAGTTGATGGTCATATCCTCGCCGTCGCTGCTGTAGGGGCTCAAGCCGCTCCCGGTCACATTGCAGCCCTCGTCCGAGTTGGAGGCTGTGGCTCCCTTGGGCTCGCTCAGCTGCTGCTGCTGCTGCTGCTGCTGATCCTGCTGCTGCTGATCCTGCTGCTGCTGCTGGACAATCATGGCCTGGTATTGATCAATCAACTGTTGCACCGGCTTCCTGGCCTCCGTTCTGGCTCTGGTGCGGCGGTAGGTGCTGGTCTCTGCCTGGACTGCTGCTGCTCTCTCTGGCTGCTTGCTGCTGCCGAAAAAGGCCGCCTTCAGTTGAGCCTTGCGAAGGGCCAAATTGCTGGAGAGCTGTTCACATGGATTATCGCCAGTGAGTGGTGGTATCGGTAGCGGCGTTATCGGTATCGATATTGGTAACGGTATCTCGTCTATTCCAGTTTCCAGGGACAGGGACTGTGACGGCCTTGTGGGTGCTGCTGTTGTAGCTCCAATCTGCTTCGCTGCTCTCTGATAACTAAAAGCCGCTGCCTCTGCCGCCGGCCATTTATTTTCAATTTTAACCGTTGTCGCTGCTGCCCGCACCAGCGTCGACGTCGCTGTCGTTGTCGCTGTCGCGGCGGCGGGCGTCGCTGTCGTTATCTTTGGCATGACATCGAATTGGAAAGCGGGGGCGGCAGACGTTCGCGAAACTAACGGTTCCGTCGCTCCTGGAGCTTCGCACGCACTCATCTCACATGGATGTGGTCAGGGTAAAAGGAGTGGTAAAGGGGGGGTAGTGTGGAATGTGGAATGTGGAAAGTGGAATGAGCGGGTGTGGGAAAGGGAATGATAATGGCAGCGGTAGTGAAGAGTGCACTGCCCGTGGCACGGGGAAAGGCAAGTGGTAATGGATAGGTAAGTGATAGGGGTGGGGGAATTGGTAGTGGTAGCGCGCTGGATATGGATATGGATGTGGCAACGCCGGCAAACATTCTACGTCCGCACTTTCCGAATGGCACCTGTGCGCTGCCGTCGCTGAACTGAAATCGCTTTCTGCGGCTCTGCAGCTCTGCTCGTTTCGCCGGAGAAACACAGGGGGGGCGGGGGGCGGGAAGGGAGGCGACGCAACGAAGAGGGTGAGGGAGGAGCAGAGCAGCTGTTGCGGGCGTACAATGTTGATAGTTTTACTTTTTTTAGTTGGTTGCGCCGTTTTCGTAATTTACAGACGCTGCTTCTGTGTGGCGGCGGTAGCGGTAGCTGCGGGGTAATTGTTGTTGTTGTTGTTGCTGTTGTGATCTTGAAACGTTGACGCAATGTGCAATGATCCCGCACGTACACACGCACACACACACTCGCGGGTAACCGCTATTTACACGTAAGTGCTCCAATTGCTGCGCCCGTATGCTCGTATTTTTTAAACTGAGCGCGTAATTGTAAATTGCATTTGAGCACAGAACTTACACACACACACACACACCCATGGTTGCAAAGCAGACGCACGCACGCACACCAGCACACACGGTGACAGACTGACAGGCGATGCATGATGCAAAGCTCACACAGACACACACACCGCGAATGACGCACAATGGGACAGATCGCTGATTTATTGTATTAAAAAAAAGGAGGATAAACTATTTTTAGCTGAAAACTCACCAAGTTATTCCCATTACAAAAAAAGTTTCGATATTTCTATCACTGTGAACAGGAAACGATGCCTAACTACGCAAATAGCTTGCGAAATAAGTATATAATTATAAATAGAGGCTATTTTTAATACAAAACAAAACAGTAAATTTAAAAACAGAATTACCCGAACGCTTTTTTATCATCAACTAAGTAGTATGTAGTTATAAGTGTCCAAGTACTTATCGCTCATAAGCAAACCTGACGTCAAAACTGATTGTGCCAGCAGAAATTCCAATGCAATTAAGCAAATGGTTATGACTTACAATATCTGTACTTATATTTACAATAAGTTTTTAGTGTGCATACTTTGAACCCATTACAGGAAATATTTTCTACAAATAATTAAAAAGCTTACTGTATTTAGCATTTATGGGTGCACTTTTATACCTTTAAGTGGTCTATAAGTCCTTAACCATTAAAAGGTTTTTTGAAGAGACTCATTAAATCGTTTAAAAGTAAAAAATACTCAAAGGAAGCGAAATAATATACAAATTTGCAGTATTTAAATGTGCCTTAATGCCTTAAGCCTTAATGTTAAACCAAAAAAACTCATTTAATCGTTTAAAAGTAAAAAATACTCAAAGGAAGCGAAATAATATACAAATTTGCAGTATTTAAATGTGCCTTAATGCCTTAAGCCTTAATGTTAAACCAAAAAAACTCATTTAATCGTTTAAAAGTAAAAAATACTCAAAGGAAGCGAAATAATATACAAATTTGCAGTATTTAAATGTGCCTTAATGCCTTAAGCCTTAATGTTAAACCAAAAAAACTCATTTAATCGTTTAAAAGTAAAAAATACTCAAAGGAAGCGAAATAATATACAAATTTGCAGTATTTAAATGTGCCTTAATGCCTTAAGCCTTAATGTTAAACCAAAAAAACTCATTTAATCGTTTAAAAGTAAAAAATACTCAAAGGAAGCGAAATAATATACAAATTTGCAGTATTTAAATGTGCCTTAATGCCTTAAGCCTTAATGTTAAACCAAAAGAACTCATTTAATCGTTTAAAAGTAAAAAATACTCAAAGGAAGCGAAATAATATACAAATTTGCAGTATTTAAATGTGCCTTAATGCCTTAAGCCTTAATGTTAAACCAAAAGAACTCATTTAATCGTTTAAAAGTAAAAAATACTCAAAGGAAGCGAAATAATATACAAATTTGCAGTATTTAAATGTGCCTTAATGCCTTAAGCCTTAATGTTAAACCAAAAAAACTCATTTAATCGTTTAAAAGTAAAAAATACTCAAAGGAAGCGAAATAATATACAAATTTGCAGTATTTAAATGTGCCTTAATGCCTTAAGCCTTAATGTTAAACCAAAAAAACTCATTTAATCGTTTAAAAGTAAAAAATACTCAAAGGAAGCGAAATAATATACAAATTTGCAGTATTTAAATGTGCCTTAATGCCTTAAGCCTTAATGTTAAACCAAAAAAACTCATTTAATCGTTTAAAAGTAAAAAATACTCAAAGGAAGCGAAATAATATACAAATTTGCAGTATTTAAATGTGCCTTAATGCCTTAAGCCTTAATGTTAAACCAAAA
>VNJO01007707.1:0-29977 GCA_008042535.1 Drosophila tani
AGTTTGAAATCCTAAAGCCAACTTGAACAGCTGCCCGAAGGCCCGAGTTGCGGTCTGGTCGCCTGTTCATATCCATAACCATATTCTCTTCTATACTTTTTGCCATTTTTTGTCTTTAATAAAATGTGCCAGCAGCTGCAAAAAAAAAAAAGAAAAAAAATTGGCAGTCACAAAAAATGCGCAAAATGCATTTTTATTCCTCATTTATTTTGTATTTATTTCTATATTTTATTGTGTTTATTTTTCGCCATGGCTGCCAGCTTGGAAGAACAAAGCAAATGGCAAATTGTTTTCCTTTGTGTTATTTTTTTTTTCCCTGTCTTGTTGCTATATTTAGAGCAAGTGAAGCAAATTGCCCAAAGTTTGAGTGAAATAAATCAAATTAAAATGCAGCAAGAGCTACAGATATTACGCAATCAACAGGCGAATACGTCACGGACTGAGTTTGCGAATGAAATTGAAAACGAAACTCAAAACGTATCGAGGGTGTGTGTTTTTGGTTTTTATTTTGGATTTTTTGACGTTTGATTTGCAATATTGCAAATTGAATTTTGATGACGTGAGACCCGTCTCCACTTTGTTATTTTTTTTATAGCTTTTTCTACCCGAGCTTGTATCTACTCTTAACAGTCATCTCCCATGGTATTTCCTCTGTCACCTTTATTGGTTTTTAGCCATAAATAAACCAGAGACTCAGGGAAAAATGGTAAAGAAAAACTTTATCAGTTTGTATATGGTTATCTAAGAGTTTATATAGAATTTTTGTCCTCAAAATTAAGTCACCAAGATAACCTTACAAAGTTAAACAGTCTTTTAAGGTACGAAAATGTTATTCTTTAAGAAAAACAGAGCCGATGTGAACTTTGAATAATCTAAATTATAAAATGAAATGCATTTCTTGATAATTAAATAGAAAAGGAGCATAATACCATTCAAACTATTTAGTTTTTACCCTTTAAAAGTACTCCAGTAATATTTATAATATTTTTAATTTGATAATTAGCAACTTTAATATTTAAAATCTCTTTTTCGGCCACAAAAATATTTATAAAATATAGAAAATATTCGGATTAAAATATCATAAAATATCACTAATAAACCGTTGTATCTGGTTCTTAGTTATCCAAAATTTACACAGAAAATCCAACTTCATCTGGCATCAATCTTGTAGTTTGTTTACCGCCCCCAAAATAATAACAAAAATAATAGGAAAAACACCCAGAACACATCTCTAAATATATAAACAGCTAACAGCGACGAATGGCTGGCTGAATCATTTCATTGCCAGTTTTCAATCGGATTTCCTAGCCCCTCAAGGGACATTACTCATACGCCCCACTGGCTATGATCGCATCGGATGGCATCGCCACACCGCTTCTCAGCTGGCTGAGCTGGCTGAGCTCATGCGCCCCAGCGTATGCGTAATGAGCCGCAAATGTTAATTGTTCTATAAACATTCGAGCCAGCAATTAGTAAGGCAGCAACAACAACAACCACAGCAGCGACGATGAGAGGCTTCCCCCAGCAAAAAAATGAAAACAGAAAAAAAAATACAAAAGAAACGCACAGCACACGTATTCAGTGAACAAACTGGTTGCAGCAACCTCGTAACCAGTTTTATCGAGCAAAAAACAACAACAACAACAACGAGAAAAACTGAGACCTGGCCCAAGAGCTGAAAGAAAAAGAGGCTCAAAAGCGATGATGACGACGACGACGACGACATTGCCAATTTCAATCTGTCATGCACGCAGAAAAAAAAATACGTGATACTCCCATTTAATTTCCAGGAAACGAGAGTTTTATAAAAAGAAAATCTAGTTTTTTTTCTTACTTATTGATTTTAAGAACAAAACGTATAATATTTTAATTATGATAATTTTATAATTTGAAATAAATATTTTAATATTTATAAAAACAGCAGAGACTTAAAAACAAATTTTGTAACTTCATAAAATATTTGTTATTTTTTAAAGACCAAGCATTGTAATACCTTTTTTAAAGCTCCTTTTTATTTATTTGGGTTAGTTCTTTCCCAAATCTATTTCTAAAGTAAATTTCCAGCAGTAAACCAAATGTTCATCGTTGGACTTGTTATTAGTTTTATCTGCAAGGAATCTTTTGCTAATATTTAAGACTCTAGTCAAGCTTAATTTTTGTTTAAAAACATTACCAATTTGTTTTTTAACTGAATATTTTTTTGCAAGTGCAAATATTGCTGCGGCATTGATGCGCATGTTTCCGCTTTGGCAAAAAGGAGAAGCCAAAGTCGAAGAGCCAGTGCCAGAGCCTGAGTCGCAGCCTAAGCCAAAGTTGGTCGCCAACAAGTCGCGGCCATAAACAAGTAAGGCAGGTGGTAAAAAAGCTGAATGCCCATAGGGGATCTGGAGGAGCTGGAGGAGTATGGAGGATGAAGCTGAGAGCTGTTAGCTGGGAACCTGGAGCGGAAGATGCGATTGGAGATGGAGATGCGTGAGCAATCGGGGCCGCGTTCTCGACTTTCGCGGCGGCGTCGGCCTACCTGGGCCAACGAACATCTTTAGCCAGGTTTCTTGGCCAGCTGGCTGGCTGGCTGATTGCCTGCCTGGCGTTGCTGGTTGCCTGGTGTCCGCTTTAATTTGCATGCAGGTTTTTTCCTCTCTCCATCTCTGTCACGTGCACTCTCTCTTCTATAATATATATTCTATATAGTTCTTGCATATTTTACGGGGCGGCGTAAGGGATATAGAAGGGGCTTCGGCTCTGGCTTATCGCTGATGCGTACAAAGTGCAGCCACTCGAGGCGATTTAACTCGAGTGCTTTACAACATCAATTTCATAAAGTTGACCACAACCGCCGACCAGCTGATAAACTTGATGTGCCCCATTGAATATTCCACAATCGCATTTAATAGCTGTGTGTATTTTAAGAGCTATCGGTTGGGGGTAGGGTATTCCCCAATTAATTGAGATTTTAAAGAAGAAATATTAAGCGTTTGCTAATTAATTTGTGATGTTTAGAGGTATTATAGCCTTAGCATAAATTTTCTATAATTTAAAATAGTTTTTTGACTTATGACTTGACTTATTATATTTATATATTTTGTTATGAAATTACGTTATTTTTTCATTATTTAAGTGCTAAAAAAAAATATCGTGGCTAATCTAAAAATCACAAGGGTTTTTAAAATCACTTTTAAAGACGTCTAAAAGAATGCAGTAAATTTGTCGAGCCACCAAATGCAATGTAAATGTGTTTTCTAATGATGATGCATATTTTAGCTTAGTTTTTGACACCTTTTAAAGTGATTTGAAAATGCTAGAGACTTTTGTAGCCTCCCCGTTTATTTTCCTTTAATTATTCCCCCTTAATTAAGGCTTTCCCATTTTCGCTTTCCATCTTTATTAAAAGCACTTATCATATCAAAAAAAAAAAAGTGCGTCATTTCGTGTGTCTGCCACAGCTGCTCTCGAAGAAAATTAATTTGAAAGATTTCTCGGGAACCGCTTTGTTGGCGGTATTTTTAGTGCCTTCATTGGGAATTTCGCCACAATTTGGCAAAGAACACATCCCCAGGGCTATTTTTGGCCACTCGTCAATGCGTTTTTCACGTTCACTTTGCGCAAAAATCCAACGAAAATATTTCAAATTATATCGCTACGAGAGAGATTCTCCCACACGATACACGCGGCACAAAAATGTATCTATTTTAAAATTAGCAAAAGAGCCGAGGCAAGGGCAGAGGCAGAGGAATTGGCTTGTAAACAGAATGAATTTTCAGCCTGGTTTGAGGGCCTGCCTCGGCTGCCCTGGAAATTGGCAACAGTTGGCTCGGTTTTTCCCCTCCAAAACGCCATTTGAATATTTTATTGACTTTGAAGTGTGTGCTGGGTGTGTGTGTCTCTGTAGCTGTGCTGTGTGCACTTTCCTCTATCCGCTTCAATTCGATTTTCTCTTGTGCGCCTTCGGTATTTTCCTGGCCTTCGAATTTGACGTCACCAAGTGAAATGCCAGCGGCAGCTTTTGTGTGGGAGCTTTGTCTCGGCATATAACATTGAAAATGCACTTGAATATTTAACATAGTATTGTTAACTTTATATGCTTTCTATTGGGATTTATTTTCTAAGATGTTATCTCTATTATTTTCATTTTAGAATCCACTGTGAATTCACGGAAGAGTGCTCTGGAAACGGCACGTGAAAAACTGAAAGGTAAGTTGGATTATTAAATAATTAATAAAGTACTTTTAGGGACGCAATAAATTCTGTAAACTCTGTGAATTAGGGTTTTCTTGGGGAGATTTTTCAAAAGATGTAATATTTTTAAATATCTATGGAACTTTTGTTAGAGATTTAAAAAAGCCCTTTATATTTACACTAAAATATTTACAATTAATGCTTAGGAAATTCCCGAAATTTGTATTTTTACTGATTCACAAAATCTCAATAAATTCCCTCATCTCTTCTCAGTAAAATCTCAGAAAATCCCCAAAACTCAATCAATATATTAACCATGAGTCAGATGAAAATATGGCAATCTGTTGAGACATAGTATTACGCCTTTCCAGCGAATCTAGAATAGAGTGAGATATAGCAATGACCTTCAGACGGCCTATCTATCAATAAGGTTTCACGGAAAAAAAAAGGGGGGGGGGAAAGAATAAGTGAAATAGAAATGTTTATAGATACGGATACGAAGCGAGAGTGGGAAAAGCAGATGGGCTTCCACTCATGTCGAATGGCGTTTAATACAGTTGTTATGTGTGCCAAGCACAAAGCAATCGCACAGATACACAGATACATGGACTACAGATACAAATACATCCGCGCGTTGATAAAGTGCGTGCTCCGCACATAGGCATAAAATACTGGAATAGAACCGATGAGAGCTTCGGTTGATAAGGCCAAATGGCGTGATTCACGGCAGAGTTCTTTGCGTATTTATATGTACTTCAAAAATATATATATACATATATATATATGGTATCTGCGTATCGCAGTGTGTGTGCGCCAGCGTATCGGAAGAGATTATACCGTACTTAGAGATACTTGGCCGAAGTCAGCCGCATTTCACTTTCATTCCGATAAGCTCATACGTGACGTAGATACAGAGAATACTGTGATATCAGGCCAATAAAGCAGATGGAATATGGCTCTGAGCTGGGGTCAGAAAGTCAGAGGTGGGATTCTGGGAAAAAAAAGAGTAAAAGTGACCCAGATAGCTCAAAAAGATAGTCAAAGAAAGTAAATTTAATTTTTTCTGGATGTTTATTAAAGAAATATATTTATTCTAAATGATTTCGATACTTCGTATACCTCTTACAATGATAATTATGATTATCTTAATATAATTTTAGCTATTAATCAATAGATAAAGACAATCTTAATAGACATTCACCTACAGATTTTTCCTTGTTAAACAAATTAGCTTACCAGATCAGGGTTATCTTTTACAATATCTTCTCACCCATTGTTTTTCACTTAGAACCAAAGATACATTTGTGGCAAAAAGAAAACCCGACAAGGATTTTCACAAGAAGTGTTGACTGCTACCTGATTTTTCCCTCCGATGGTTGTAATTTAAATTTTAGCTGCATTTGCTGCCAACTTTTAATTACCGCCAGCCGAAAAGTCTGACCTGTCCGTAGGGATTTAAGGGATTTAGGGACTAGCGCCAGGCTCAAGTGCGTCAAGTCAAGTAGCCCTAGGAGTGCCTGATCCTTCGCCTGCGAGATCCCTTTGCTATTGATGATTTTATGGGTTTTACCCGGGAAAATCCCCGTTGGCCCGGGCGTAATGATGCCATTCCGTCTGCGTTTCGAACCCATTTCTGTGTGTTCGTTCTGGCCAGGTAAGCGTAAGCGTAAGCAGCTAGCAAATCCATTGACGCAAGTGATTAAGCTGTCTCGCTGATGTCTGCGAGAGCTGAACCCGAAAGCGATTCAATTAGCTGACATGTGAGGCTATAAACAGCTGCTGCTGCTTCTGCTGGTGCTTGGCGTATGCAAAAATATGCGGCCCTGATGGTCAGGCCCAAAAGAATCCCCTGCAGTTACGGCCAAAAAGAATCGCAGCGTCTCAGATAGGGCAACAGCAACAGATACAGCTACAGATACACGCGTCTGCGTCTGATGATTCGCATTCCACAGCATATTTTCGTTGGCGTCTCGCGTTTTGCGTTTTATTTACTGCTGGCTCTCGGTGCTGTGCTTAATATAAAGCGATTTCATAGACGCTACAAGTACGTCGACAGGCGTCTTGGCTTCGCGGCAAAGAATGTGTATAAAAGTATCTGCCGCCGCACTCGCCGTATCTGTATCTGTATCTGTAGCTGTGCGCTCGCACAGTCGCCAAACTGGCGATTCCCAATCAGCAAAAGCAAAAGCAACAGCAACAGCCCATCGGCAGCATCGTCGACTCTCGGAGCTTGTTGTGTACACAAAACTCTGCCAAGGGGGGAAATAAACGAATCGCAAATACCCTGGGAGAAATTGAATTCTGCGGGAAAACTAGACCAAATTATTCGATTTGTTTACCAAACAATTGGGTCTGCTTAGCAATGAATATTTACAAATACAAATGCGAAATGCAAACGGTCTTTAGGCAGGCAAAGTGGCAAATTGGTGGGGAAATCCCAGGTTCTTCTACATAGTTTTTGCTAATTTAAATTAGGAAAATAATGATATTTTGGGCAAAATATAAGTGATATGTATGTATATTTATATATTGCACGGTTGGGGGAAAAATATGTATAACAATTTATTAGTGCAAATATCTTACTTATTTTCCCATTAAATAATATATTTACGAAGAAAGACATCTGTGTATTTTAGTAAACAAATTATCTGTGAATGAGTTATAAATGGAATAGTAAGGGAATTTGTATGAGTTACAAATGAAATAATGCGGGAATTTTTAAAGCATTGGAATTAATAAATTACATATTAAATTATAACAAGAGAAATTCTAGAGATTTTTGAATACCATTTATACATCGAACTATTTTGGTAATTAAATAATAGATTAGCTATAAAATAATACACGATTATTCGGAAAACAATATGAGATAAGCTTAAATCCATGAGCTATAAAATATGTTTGTTTTGTTGAGAAATTCAATATTTTTGTTTATTTAAACTTATGAACTTAGCTCTGGGGGAAATACCTCATAAATAAATTCCCCGACAATTTATTTCCAAAGAAATCTGTCTTTCCGAAGGATTTACTTTAAATATTAGCTTCTGTTTTTAAATCATTAGCATTTATTCTTAAGAAAAACACAAATTTTATAAAATTTAACTTTGTCTTTAAAAAAAAAAATTTTTAATATATTTAGTTCAAGTAATTTGTATTATTTCTTTAAGGTTATTTTGACAATATATTGACATAATAAACAGTCTCATAAGATCTTTATTTAATCCACCAACAAATAAATATTTTCTCTCTAAAATAAAGATTTTACACGAGGTTATTCTATATTTTCTGATTCCCTCGCCTGCAGCCACTTTTGCTGGCAACTGGAATATATGTAAATTCCACTTTATTCATTATTTTCAGACCCCAGGAGGCCTTAACCATTGTTGTTATTGGTTAGTTTTGGTTGTGCAAATAAACTGAAATAGCTGAAATCCGCACTGTCGATTATTACGCCTCTCTCTCCCAGCCAGATTGTTACTCACACCATTTGTGCTTTTTGTTTTATTTTGTTGACTGCCGACGCCGCCGGCTGGGCAGGCCAAAAGCCAGCGTTGCGTGTCAACAAATGAGCAATCGACAATAGTATAATGGCCAAGTTAAGCGGCCAGAAACACCCGACACGCGGT
This sequence comes from Drosophila tani, assembly GCA_008042535.1. NCBI lineage: Eukaryota > Metazoa > Arthropoda > Insecta > Diptera > Drosophilidae > Drosophila > Drosophila tani. The sequence goes on from VNJO01007707.1 coordinate 7,803, forward strand.
CATTTCTGTCAGTGCCTCTAATGTCGAAAACTTGTAGCTGGCCGTTGACTAAGGTCTAGGCGTTCGCTTTCGCGTTCGCGTTTATTTATTCAGTGCTGACGCATTCGGTCACTACTGGCCAGAGCCACTACTACCACCACTGCCACACCAGGCTGTCTGACTAAGAAGCTCTGGAACCGCAGCGATAACCCCCGGGCTATAATATTTAAAGGGAAAGGCCAGGCGCTTCTCTGATAGTGCGGATCGAACCGCGCGGATGGGAATGATGTTCGTGGAAATCGGCTCTGTTTTCTCAGAATAATTATAAGCGTTATCTCTTCATAGTTCCCTCTACGCGAAGCGTTGTTCTATTTCCACAAACAAGTGTCTTGTTTAATTTGTTATTGATGATTTCACTGTGATTAGAATATTCGACGTACAGCTACATATATACAAATTGGGTTGTTCGGTTTAAAAATAATATAGTAGAATTATTACAAGCGAGTTTATAGAGCTTACAATATTATATACATATATTTATATTTAATAATAAACCAGTAACCACACCCTTAAGTAATTTATTTAAACAATTTAAATAAACTTTTATTACTCCATTTAAGCTGCATAAAATCGTATTTCGATTCAAATAACATATTTCTGTAGCTAAAAGGCTCTCAAAAAAATATCACACCCTGATAAATGGCAATCCCATCGATCAACGGAAGCTTTATTATAAAGTCCGGGCACTCCCACGCCCGTCAGCGGAAAGAACTGCCCCTCCGAAGTTTCCGCTTTCCCATGACAACCGCTTAGATACCCGTTCTCGTTCTACTTGGCAGCAAATTGTCTGGCTGGCTGGCTAAGTTTTGGCTTTGGCAGCTCCATCAACTTGCCATTTTGGCCAAAATCGATTGCGCCCATAACTATGCAATGCGTAATTAGGCTTAGTTGGTGGTTATGTGACTAGTAATTATATGCAAAACGGATATTGAGCTATTATTAATGCTGCACAAAGAACGAATGTGTGTTAGAGGATTGATTTATAGTTGTAAAGTATCAGTTTGAAATAGAATTTATAGCAGAGATTAATTATTTAAGGCTTTGTTGGTTATTTGTAGGAAATAATGCTCTTAAGGTTAGGTTTTTGTCAGTTCAAGCAGGCTACCAAAAGCAAAACTAGCCTTAGCTGCTTTACTTACATATTCTGTCTGGCTCCGAGCTTAACATCCGGTGCCCCACCCTGTTTTTAAAAATAAGAATAAGAAAAATAAGAATAAGATTCATTAATCCACAAATTCATTAACATCTGTAAGCTTGTTCATCTTCCCTAAATTCACTCATATTTTAGTTAATCTTCCCTTTTCCATTTCTTTCCGTGTACCCATAATTTAACAAAAGCCAATCAATACTGCTCTTTTTATGCCTTAATTTCCTTCTTTATTTTTTGCTCTGTGCATTCAATTAGTTTTGATTGTCGCTTCGCTTTTGTCTCTCGCACGTTGACGATGCTCAATTAAAGAAGTTCGCTCTATTGATTACGTTTAATGTCGATGACGAAGACGCCTTCCCCTGGGTAGCGTCGCGTCTCGTCGCCCTGCCCCCGCCACCGACACCGCCCCGACCCGCCCTTCACCTCGGGAACCTCGACTTGGTGGCGACTCCCAAAGCGGTTCAAGTGAATGGTCAAACCTGTTTGCTCCGCAGATATGTTGGGGGCATGTGCACGAGCGGTAATAATAACAAAGTTGGAGCCGACGACGTCGCCAACATTTGCTGAACGGCTGGAAAGACTGAACGACTGAAAGACTGAACGACTGGAAGACTGAAATACTGAAAAAGACCCAGCGACTGAACGTCCCAGACATGATCACGTCGCCGTTGTTGTTTGGGTCTCTCTGATTGTTTGCGCTGTCTGTTCTGTCTGCGCCGGAGTTGGAGCCAAAGTCGCCGTCGCTGTCGATCGTGCCTGATGCACAGAGAGAAAATATATTACTAAATTAAATAATTCCGAATCGTTACAATCCAGTGAGAAGAAATTAAAGTTTCTTGAGAGCAGGACTGCTCTTAGATATGCCCGGAGGTCCAAACTTCTGAAAAGCTACGAGCACAACGTCTCACGTACCTGAAAGTAAGAAAGTGTGTCGTTGCTTTTAAAGCTGCTCTGAATTCTGATCAAAGAAATCCATTTATATTTTAAAATTAATTAAACGTATCTTATCTGATTATAATCCATTGATTACATAGGACGGGATTTACATCTTTGAATACGTTTTAAAGAGCTTTGCTGTTAAGGAACCAAAAATTATTAAGTTACTTCAAGAAGTAAAATATTTTTTAACCAAATTTTAACCCTCTAACTCCCTCAATTTTTGTTGTGTGTAATATTTACTTTGATGATCGCATAGTTTTGCTGAGTGTGGCATTGTCGCCAGTTTGGCGGGACTGGCGATCGTAGCTTCTGGTTGCAATGTTTCCAGTATCGCCCCTGCCCCTGCCCCGTACCTCCCTCGGCCCCCACTTCACCCCCCTTTTTGACGAATGTTTTATGTAGCGCTTAATGGTTTCATTTGGCGGCTGAGCAGCGTTTCTCTATATGTTTGTGTTTGTGTATCGATTACCCAATGCGTGAATGAGTAAGAACCCATCGATGGGGGCGACGTACGCCTGGTGTTTTTTAGTATTTTTAGTGTTTTTATTGTAGTTACTGTTGCAGTTTGAGACCGGCCGCGGCGGCCACTTGTGCCTATTTATGTTTGCCAGTCTCCACAGCAGACACAGGCAATCGCACAGATACGCGATACGCGCAGATACTCAGATACGGTTAATTGTTGCCGTGCAGCGATCACTGATCGCTGTGCTCGTGTGTGTGGGTTTCTTTCGTATTTTTAAATCAATCGATGCGATAGACGTTTTATTGCTGTAATCAATCGTCGCGTGCATGTGGCAGCGCTGCGTCGTCTGTTCGATTAATCGTACGAGTGCGAGTGCGAGTACCAACAACTGGTATTACACAGAAGCGAGTACCCACACATGCTACACGGTGGAAAAATCATAGCTGTAGGTATACCCCATATATTTGCACTGAATTTGGTAACTCAAACGTTTTATTGCATACTTTTAGAGACATTTTAAGGTGATTTCAAAGCGCTAGTTGATTTCTGGAGCAGCCCTAATAGATATTTTTTGTACTCATTATAATATTTGGAAGCAACAAAACTTATATTAGTAACCCAAAATATTTAATTTGTGTTCTAATGGATATTCTAATATCAGAATATCAATATTTCAGTCATTTCGTGATGTTCATATCGATGTAATATTAAAACTACAAGTAAAATGTTAAAAATGTATTAGATACATAAACTATAATAATAAAATAATTTGAAGTACATACTTATTTATGTTTTACGCATGATTCATCCGATATGATTTCAATCTTAATGGCTTCTGGTCTTAATTATCTTAAGCTTTAAAAGTTCTACATTGTTATCTCAACTTTTTCTCATAAGTTTGGCACCATAAAAATAAGTTTAATCATTTTCATTAAATCGTATGCCTTATCACTATAAAATAGTTATTTATTATCATTTGATATATGAAAAGCCTATGATTTTATACCCCAGAAATAAAATCAATTAAACTTGAAGAATAGTTAAGAAATATAATCATGATGTCACAGATAGGGGCTCTCTTTCGGCTAGATACGAATAGATACGGATAGGATGACCAAACAGGGTGATAATTTCTCCCCGTGTGGCATATAGACGCCTATGTAGACATGTCTATATACATATACTACATACGTGTCGCCCTAATAGACGAGTGCGTACCACTCGTCCTCGCTTGATTGTGTTTATTGATTAGATTGTTTACCTTTCTTCGTGATATCATCAGCGGGGCCCAGCGACCAAGTGTTGAGCGTTATCGTACGTCAACTGTCTAAACAAACGTACATCTGAGCACACACACTGAAAACTATTAAATATAAAAAAACTATTATATATAACTATTATATATAACTATTATATATAAATATACATATATGTTTCGAGAGCGCGGGTGTGTGTGTGATAGTTCTTATCGAATCGCTTCCGTTCGATTTGGCACAGAAAATGTCAACTTCGGGGGGTTTTTTCACCGATACACTACACTGTTACTGGTGTTACCGTTACCGCAGTTTTTTTCGGGTAATACTCGCCGTCGTTATCGGAGATCGATTTTTAATCGGTGCAAAGAGGAGAAAGTGATTTATGAAGACCGTTTTTTTACGGCTGCCACAAATTAATATCCAAATCGAATTGATTTGATTAGAAGTTCCAATGGGTCAGCTTTTAATAGCTGGAGCTTTATAATAGCAGTGGAATTGATAAGCCTTACGTTCTAATAAATCGTATATTATGGATTTCCTGTTCTCAAAATAATTATTCTTAGAAAAAATATCTGTTTCTTAAAATATATTTTTGATTTATGTTTTTTTGACGTTCGTTTCGGAACCGCCCAGAAACGATTTTCAGAATTGATAAATATGAATTTTGCTAAATTCTTAAAATGTATGAGGAGTAATTTTAATTTTAAAATTTAAATTGTAAATCTTTATTTTGTAGTCTTGAAAAGATTTTATGCAAATTTTACATTTTCAATATATTGGAACTTTGAAATATTATAAATCTTAAAAGCTATAAGTAATTATTTCAAATAAGAGGATGATTTTCTATTTAATACCTGTGTTATTTTAAAACATTAAACATATTTAACACAAACCAATATGCCTCAACAATTAAAATCAAATTGGAAACGCAAAACAAATATATTGCAATTCCTGAAATTCCCGAAAAAAAAAAATAGAATACACTCAACTATAAATTAGCAAACAAAAACTGTACACTGAAAACGGCGCACAGCGGGGGAAATAGAATAAATGTATAAATAAACGCAGCGCAGCAACAAAAAGTGCAAAACCAATTGATCTAATAAGCCAAGAACGCGGCGGCGCTCACTTTACGCGTTTTGTTGTTTTTCTTTTTCTTTGCCTTTGCTGTTTTGTTTTTATTCAACAGAAAGCAACAAGAGCAATAACAATAGAACTTTTTGCGGGCGGGCTTCCTCGCGGCAGCAGAAGTACGCAGCGAAATACGACAGGGAGAGAACAAAGAAGACGCAAGCAAGAGGCAGAAGCGGCTGATGATGATGATAAAGAGGAGGAGGAGGGAGGAAGAAAAAAGTGATTTCGCTCGTTCGTGGAAAGAGAGCGAAGCAGTGAGCGCCATATGTCTGCTGGGGCGAGCAAATCACGTTGGCCGGAAAGAGATGGCAGGCAGCAAAGAACACACAGTCATACTCACTCACTCACTCACCTCACACATACCATGACGCGCAACAGCCGACGACTTGGCGACGCCAGTTCACTTGCTTCAGTTGTTGTTGTTCTTGTTCTTGCCGTTTACTCTTAATCATTCACACAGGGGCGGTTCAGGCTTTATGGGGTTAATGATGCAACAACACATTTAATGTCAAGAAAAAAAGCAAACAAGCTGGCAAAAGGCAAAAAGCGAAAAGCAAAACCAAACATGAATATCTAATTGCTAGAATAAATTGTGTTTTTGGGTGCAGTGCAAAAATAAGCACAACTATTTGCCCACACGACGGCGTTTGACGGAGCGAAACAGTTGATCGATACTAAAAAGCGCGGCTTTAACCCTTGAGGGCCAAACGTGACTAGTAGCAATACCCAGCAACGATTTAATATTGAGATTAAGATGATCACATATTAGTTTAGTTTACAAATAGCTAAATCATTATACAGTATAATTTGCTTAGTTGCCCTTATACTTACCTGCATTCGTTAATGTTTTTGAAATAGTACCTTTTTTTTTTGGAAAATTATCGTATTTTGTATGAAAATACATAATCACGTTTGGTGCATCCAACTAAACAGCACTTGTCACCTTTTTTTATATGATTTTTTATGAAAATCATTAAATTATTTGCGCCGGGCACTTATTTATCATAACAGCTATTTAAATGGATAGAGCTATTTATAAGCAAGGATTAGTACACTTTACAAATACCGAAATCATTGTATAAACATTCATTTGAATTTATAAAGTGTAAGGATCTAGTCATCCATTTGACTTTGTCACTAGGTTTCTGTGTGAATATTCAGATAAGTTTGTAAATATTAACGTTTACTTACAAGATAAATCTAATGACGCTAGGAATTATACTAACAAGATACATCTAATGATGCAAGGAATTTTCCAGAGGAATGTAATAAAAGGCAAGTGATAATTTAATAAAAATATCACAGTACACTAATTTTTTGAAATCCTTTTATTTTAACCTTTAAATACTACAAAATAAATTGCATTCTTATCAGTTTCACTTAAATTCAAATGATCTTCAAATGAGATCAAGGATCTGTAGTATGTGTGCCAGAAAACATGCTCTAAGGCCGCCCAAGGGTTAAGCAAGCGCCGCTGCCTGTTGCTGCCTCTGCCGCTGCGGCCTCGGCCTCTGCCGGCGTCCACCGGGCCCGCCATTCTTCGATCTTTCGTCGAGCTGTGTGGTTGTGTCCGTTGTTCGTTGTTCGTGTGGCCGAGGCGACGATGAGGCGGAATAGAGCGGAATAAATAACGCAGCGCAACATAAACAAAAGGCAAAGAAACCACAAAAGAACGGAACATACGAAAGCGCGGCCGTGTCTGTGTGCGTGTGTGATATGCTAACGTGTGTGTGTGTGGGCGAAGTGCGAGTGCAGCCGCCACAACAAGTTTTGTATTAATCAAATTAGATCATACCACAAAACGAGCGAAGAAACGCGCGGAAAGAAGAAGAGGAAAGGTTACAGCGAAATGAATGTCATAATATGCTAATTAGCTGCGGTGCAAAGCGACAAAATATTCAAAGCACACTCACATACAAATCTCACACAAAGTGCAAAATTCAAAGTCTTCTCTCTCTCCGCGAAGAGAGCGACTGGCGATCGGGGAATGAGTGAGTGAGTGAGTGCTATTAAGTGCGTGCGAGTGCGAGTGCAAGAAATTCCGAGAAAAACTGTGAAAATTCAAAATAAACAAAAGTCAAAGAAGGGGAGATCTCTTGAGAATACAATACACTAAAGAAGCAGCGAGCTGAGAAGGCAACAAATACAAATCTGGGCAACCCCGCGGCCGGGCCGCAATATCAGATTTGTGTTAGTTTTAGTTTTCAGTTGAACCAGAAACAACAACAACAGCAGCAGCAGCGGCGACAGCAGACAAAAAAACGTGTGCGGGTGAGTGGATAATCTTCGCCTTAGTGTGTGCGAGGGAATAGGATATTTAGGGAAAGAGAGAGAGAGAAAGCAACAATAAGAGATTTTTTGTTGTTGGACTTGAACTACTTTGAGGCGTTTTACCTGAGACTTACCTGCGCTTCGCCCTTACCTTTTGCCCCAGCCAAAAGGTAAATTAAGCCGGCGCCAGGATACCTGGCTATGCAGTCAACGCGAGAGAGAGATACGGCCAGACAAAAGGCTTGCAACGTCATTGACACGACAAAAACAACAACAGCAGCAGCAGCGGCGGCAACAATGCAGCGAAAGGTGGAAATCCACTTAAAGACTGCACCGCGGGGCATCCGCAAGGGAATATTGCCATCTCGTCACTACAGTAGAACCTTCCAAAAGGAACTCTTACCAAGAACATGCAAATACAGCCTTCAGAGATAATATCTCCGGGATATCCCTAACCAAAACTACAACTTCTACAATTCCCAATATAAAGAAAGCCTAAAAACACCTAATCTCATCCTTAACATACGAAGTTCCACTGTACATCTCGGAATATGTATCTTTAGGCCTGCTCTCAAGTGTTTTACGAACAATTAAACATGCAACAGTTATAATACGTTCCGCCTTTAATGCTCTGTGCCTGTGTGTGGTGGCTGTGTGCGTGTTTGCGTGAGTTTTGAGGAATGCCCTGTCCGGGGGAATGACGACACATGTTTATCGGCTGGGCAACCCCTAAAGAGCAGTCATGACCTTGACAACACAGCAACAGATACTCTGAGCCGAACTCCTCGGATTCCAGTTACAGATACACAGATACACAGATACAGATACGGATACGGATACTTGAAATGCCTCAAATCAGTTACTATTCTTTTCACGCCCATTGCGCATGCCTGTGAATATATTTCATCGCCTCATTTCAAATCGCATTGAATCGAATCGAATCAATCCCCAAATATCCATCCATTCGCCCCCCTGTCGGCACCTGCTCCGCCACGTCGTTGCCTACGTAAGCGCTTTGAATTTATCAAAATGTTTTTTTTTCTTTTGGGTATTTATTTATGATTTTTTCTTTTTCTCACTTTTTGCTAATATGCAAAAATTCACGACGCCGCCAACGTATTTCCGTCCTTCAAATGCCAAAACGCCAAGACAAGCAGAAAAGAAAAAAATATAAGAATAATAATTTTTGTATATTGCTAAAAGAAAAAAATTAAGAAGGCGAAACAGCAACGTACACAATTTTTGTGAGAAATTATTTGCATGTCTTTCTGTGCTTAGAAATGCACGATTTGGAGATTCTTTTCTCTAATCGTTTTTTTTGGCGGACCGCGTATTTATAAACAGTTTAATTTAATTGGCCCTCCCCCGAAAAAAAACAAAGCGCATAACGTGACATTAGAGCGAAAAACTGTCATTAGCTTTTTGCCTTTATGGCGCCATAAAAATTGTGAAAATCAAGAATATTGTCGTATCTCAAAGATTCATTTGATGGGGGTGAAAAATTTAATTATGATCGTTATGGTTTGGTGCCGCTGTCACTGCGGCATTGCATAATCGGATCGATTCGAGATTTCCATTTGGTGGCGCTGTCATAAAGCAAATACAAATAGATAATTTTTAACAAAAATGTGCTAACGCAAAAGGCCAATAGAAGCAAATAAAAATATTATGAGCAGATAGATATATGGACGCAGATGTGTGTATGGGTATATGTATATAGTAGCCGTCTACTTGGCTCTATACCGTCTACTGTCTAAAATAAAACACTTGAATGTCGTCTTACGTAGTTGGAGCATTTAAAAATACATTTCTAGCGCGGCGGCACCCAAAACAAAATGGAAAATCGAGGAAAATCAAATTCTATCTGATGCAGAGCAAAGTCAAAAGTCAAAGACAGTGGAAAATAAAAATAAACAACAATTATCGAACGAACGAACGGACGGTTTTTTGTCTGCCTTCCTCGATCTTCCGATGTTTTTTTTCTTCTTATTTTTTCGCTTTTGTGTGTAAACAAAAAACGGTTGGCCGGGGCAATTATTTAACACTTTTTGGCTTTGGCCAAATAGCGCCACGGATTCCTCTATTTATAACATTTTCATTCCGGCTCTTGGCGATTTACACAAATTGCGGAATACCAAGAGATATAATTTGATATTTACTTTGAACTCATTTTTTATTTACGATTATAGCGCCCGCGCAATTGCAATTTCCCCAACGCAATAATCGTAAATAATATTGAAATAAATAAGTAAATAAATTTGAAGGCAATTTGTGATTTCAATAATTATCTCTATCTCACTCACAGCAGAAATTCGGAAAATCACGTTCCTAATCGATATCGAACTATTTTAGAAATGGCCAGGAATAGTAGTATCGCATACAGTTCATATTTATTTAATCTACAATTTGGTTTTGCCCGATTTCAACGCCTCAATTGTTGCCATAAATACTTGAGAACCGCAACAGACCCAAAATTCGAATCCATAAATCTATATGGGAAAGGTATATATAAGTGCTAAATAGTATTCGATTCTGTTTCGTTTCGCTGTGCCAAAAATCAATTTTTGTTTATACAGATTTTACCTATATGTGTAAGCCCCCAGAGGGAACCTTGGCAATCGCCGAGCACCGCCCCAACAGAAAAACTTAACACAATTTTACCCCCACGAGAGATTTTACAAAATTTCTTCGACGACTGACGTCAAACAAATTTTGGGAATTTCCGCGCTAATGTGAAAAATGTATAATACGTATTTTGTATAATTTGGCGAGAATATCGTTTTGTTTGCCAAATTGTCCATAAGATTGCTTACTCATTGGGAGGATGATAAATCGCGCTTCCGATATTTAGGTTCACTACACTTTGCACTTAGTTAAGGCCTAATATATCTTATCTATTTATAAGCACTGGAAACCGTACCTTGACCTTTCACTCTTGACAAAAGAATCCAAGTCGATAAGCCCCAATTCTATTTCAAGAAACGTACTGAGATTAGTCAAAAAACCAACGTCAGACCCATGTGGTCAAATGTTTTCGCTATTCCCCATAGTTTATCAGCGGTTTTAATGGGAATTTCACGCTGTGCTTGTTTATATCAATATTATGCGCTGAAAACCCCTTTCTAAATAAATAAATAAAGGAAACTGTTTACTGACTTGGCTCAAATTGCTTTCGAACTTATCGGCAAATGGCAAATGGCAAAGTTTTGCGCAAAATCATAATTTCTTTGTCCTAGCCTTATCAACTGTTGGACCCAAGGCGATGTACAAAGGGTGACTTGGGGTATGTTATAGTTGGGGATACTATTTATATTTAAATTATAATTATTTTTATAAGTGGTAGATTGGTTATTTCTCGATTAAGTGAAGATAAAATCGATATTTTCGATATTCTCTTACAAATCATAGTAATTACGGTAATGATCATAATTAAAGTAGGGTATTACGGGCTTGAAGGGTATTCAGTAGTCGCCACTTTCACTCGCTGGGACAGTGATCTCCTTTGCTCCCTCTTTCTCGGCGAGAGCGCGTGCACTCGCTCGCTCTTTAATCGCCTTAATTTGATTTCCTACAACACTTCACCACGGCTGAGTGGGCAACAACAATAACAATGAGGCACGGGTACGTCACTGGCCCTCTCCCTACCTTCCCCTCTAACACCAGCCCCATTATAACTCCAAAGAGAGAGATGGCCATAAAGCGCTTATCAAGCTTTCTTTTCGACTGTATTGGTGTGTAAAATATTATCGCAGTGTCCAAGCTGGAGCACGAAGAAGAAGAAGAAGAGGACGAAGACGAGGCGAAGAAGATGAAGAAAACAAGTAGCCGCACATACACACGCATACACATATACCCATGCAAAAAGCTCAACAAGCTAAACTCGTTTTCAGCCACAAATTATTAAAATTTTTAACTTGATTCATGCTCATGCCAGCCAACTCACAAACACAATCGCCACCGCCACATATAAACACGAAGCGGCAGCAACAACGATATGGCGGCGGGTTTCCTCGTTTCTTATGAATTGACTCAAAGGCAGCAACAACAATAACAACAGCGGCGGCCCCACAATTCCACCGACAGTGTTGTCAAGTTGTTTGGCTTAGTCATGTTCGACAGAGAGAGCGCGAGCGAGTGCGATAGCCAGAGAACAGGCTGTGGGGCTTCGCCACATGGCAAATCGTGTGCTGAAAGAGTGGGAGGGGGCTGGGGAGCCGGGAGCCTCGCCGCTCTCACAGCTGCTGGCAACTCTGGTGTCCGCTCTTCCTCTCTCTCTCTCTCTTTGGCGATCAGTGTGTGTGCTATAGCAATTATTATTTTATTATCACTTTTTTCCGTTGCTTCTACGCTTTTAAATGCTTTTGTTGTTATCGCGATGTGCTTTTTGCCTCATTTTTTTTTTCTCGTTTTTCGTTTTCGCTGCCTGGTGCTCCCCAGACCTTCCTTAGTCAGCAAAATTTCGCATATTTGTGCGCGGGGGAATGTGATGTGTTTGTGTTTGCCTGTATGCGTGCGCGTGTTTTACGGACCGTGGATGTCTGTGTGGGGCGTACGTAATCAACAATAGGGGGAAACAACAGCAACAACGTCTGACTGGCTGGCGACAGTCTTTCGTTTCGTTTCATTTCATTTCGCTTCGTACTTCGCGTCACCTGTTGTTGGTGGCTACGTTTTATTCAAGTTGTATTTCTTTTTTTGTCTTTATTTTTATTTTTGCTTGATTTGATCATTTCGCAGTCCGCGCTGCCGCAAAATCAAAAGCACCAAGAAGATGAAGAAGAAGAAGCGACCCTGTGCTTACTTTTGATTGACAATTGCAATTGTGTGTGCGGGGAGGCTTTGCGAATGAGACGGTGTGTGGTGCCTGCGAGTGTGAGTGTGTGTGCGGGGGGTGGCGACGACGAAGCTGCCGCAATTATTTGATTATTGTACTTTTTTTTTGTATTTGTACTTTTACGCTGCCTGCGCTGACGTCGCGCCTTTTTAATACCCAATAAGTGAGGCAATTTAAGGGGTATATCCCACACAATTTGATGATGTTTAAAGTAAAACTTAGATTATTTATTTTAAATTTTTGTACTTTAAAAATTTATTATCATACCGTAGATCTACCATTTCTTCGATCCTTTGCACAGGACAAGACTCACGAAGCCCAGGACCTCTAAGAGCTGGAACCTGTCAATTCAAATAAATTGTATCATTGATATCATGATATTAATAGAATATGTTCAGGTGGTACCCTGCTTCAGCGCCTAAAAGTATGCAGTGATAATTTATATACGGCTCGAAAAACCAAATTTTTACCGGGTATTCAAGAGTCGAGCCCCACTCGGCTCCTATCGTTCTTACTTGTTGTTTTTGCCCCGCTCGGTCGCTTCTTCGTTTTCTTTTCGCACACACACAGCACACACTCAGTGAGCACACACACATCGAGCACACGCTCTGAATGAATTTCGCTGGTCGCCTCGTCTAGTTGCCTTAAATGTTTCAGGCGCGTCGGTTGTCGATAGCCGCTTTTTCGATTCTTCGCTATTCTCTTCGCCCGCGAGCCTTTTTCTCGCCGTGCATTTTCAATTGTTGCGTTTTGCCTGCGACTCGCGAATATCAATAAGTGCGTCGATACCAGTCAGTGTGCAATGCAAAAGAGCGGGACAGAGATGCGTGTGATCACAATTAAACTTGGGTACGTTTCTCTCTTTTTCTGTTCACCGTTGAGCGTTGAGCGTTGCTCGTTTGTGATTTTCTACTCTCTTTCGGTGACTTTTATCGGGCATTTCGTTTTTCGCTGGAATTTCGGAATCTTTTCCGCGAATTTGACGTATCACTTGCACCGCTGCTGTAAAGCGCTGCGTGCTAATAAATTATAAACAATTGCTAAGTGGGCGAGTGTGCTTGGTGTTTTTTGCTCTTTGCTTTTTGCATTGGGATGACGTCGTCACGTGGGGAATGACGGAATGGCGAACGGACAGACCGAATGACTGACTGGCGGACAGATGTGTGGACTTTGTGGCGCCGTTTTGGTGCCGCACCTCGTTTATTGTAGCTCTTGATGTTCGTTTTTCTCTCTCTCTGTGAGTGTGTGGGTGTTTTTATAATTTTTTGTGTTTCTTTTCATATTAATGTATTTTTGTTTGATTCAGTCAGTCACTCAGTCAATCGCGAAATGCACTTGTGACGTAGGCGATAGCGTGTGCCCAATATTTGCGTCAACTTATCAACCGACAGCAGGCCTTTCTACACGGGGAAAAAATGAGATTCCTATCAGTTTTTAACATAAATTGAAGAATAAATAGATATAATATTCTATGAAAATTACCAAATTTATATTGGCAATTATGTTTTTATAGTGTTCTTTCAAAAATGGGTATTTAATTCAGAATTCTTGGTGGAGAACCTCTAAGAATTAAAAACACAAAACGTACAAATCACGTCCCACTTAGGATTACAAAAACAAAACATACACATCCGAATCGGACGTCTTTCTTTTCCCTTCGCATATCATGACCTTTTTTTTGATAAATTTATTTTTTATGGCTACCATTTATATCTGATTTGTAATAGGATTTTTCCGAGTGTACCCACATCACTCCCTGATAATTTGCCATTGCATTATTTATTGCACTTTGCACAGGGGCAATTGTTTTTCGCCTGGCTGGCTCAATAAAAAATTGCATGTAAATGAGAATGCAAATTCAGTTTTTGCATATAGAAAAAGCATTCCCCATGTGTTTCACGTTTGCCTGACGTTTTCACGCCTCAAAATGCTGGCAAAGCAGGCATAATTAGAACTGAAATCGTTAAACGAAAGTTCGTGATAACGAAAATGTCATTTCAATATTTACCTCACGGCTGTGCCAAATGGATTTGCTTGGGGAAAACAGTAGAGTGATGTAAAAGAAAGATCTTGGAACGTCACCACACTCGGTTCAAGTTTTCCCCAGCTGTAAATATTTACTTGAACTTTGTTCTCTCTGTGTACTGTGGGAGGGTATCTTGGAATAGGAGTCTTCTGGTTTTAATTGCTGGGGTCTTTAAAAGCTCCCCCATTCTGATTAGCTTATCTGCAGTATTCTCGCTTGATTTTATTATATTGTTGTGACTGACTGATGGTTGGGTGGCTTTAGTTTGCTGTATCATTTTGTTTAGTTCTTGCTGGTGTACAGTGGGACTTTCCTTATTGCTATTTCTGTGGGAATCGGAAAGAAATATGGGAGATTCTTTATTAATTTATTTATAAATTATAAAACTTCTTGGAAATAAAAAGATCTTGAACAGCTATTCCGTTTCCTTGGTATTATAAATAAAAGTTTTCAAATAAACTCAAATTTGTTCCAAAACTCCCCAAATTTTGGGAAATATTTCTTAAATTTCAAAAGTTTTCCTATATTCATTTGCTTAATTTCCTTAGTGCGTAGGTTAAGTTGTATTTCTACAACTAAGTGCTCTATTTTCTTAGTCAACATTTGCCTTTGGCACTACCCAACCACATACATAATTGTTCCTATTTTTGTTGTGTTCTGTTTCGGTTTTGTTTTTATTAGCAACAAACAAGTGATCCGCCTCCCGGGCACTGCTCAGAAATTCCTTGTAATCGCTTAACTAGTCGCTCCGCAGCACATATTTCAATTGTGGCGCAGTTGGCGCCTTGTAATTGACCTACTCATTCGTTTATTAATAAGTAAAGTACATACACATATTTCCTACACGTGATTATGTAATTAGGATTTGGATCCCCGAGCAGCTAACAGCTAATCGCCAACGGGCGAATGCCACTTAATTGCCCAACAAGCTGACAATCTGACAGCTAAATAAACAATATATATGTTATAGTATATGTACAATATCGGATAACTGACGTCAACGCGTCTGCAGCCCAGCGAATTCCCAATCATTTCGGTTGCAATGGGGGGATCGCTTATCGGGGGCTTTGTTTCTGACTCAGTCGCGCACGATAGTCCCCCACTGATAACCGATAATGAATCTGGCAAACACACACATGCCCGAAATATATATTATGCCCACTATTTCCAGCTGTACGTATTACATATATAGAGCTTGACATTATCAATGGAACTTTTAGGCAATTCTTTTTTCTTTTTTTGTATAATTTTTTTTTTTGCGGTCGCACGGCTCGAAAGCCCTATAACTGCTGATAACGAATTGAGTAAACACTGGGGCGAGACGAGAGTCGCTGCGATCGTATAAAGCCGTATAATGTGTATAATAATAACGCTGAATGCTAAACAGTCGCAGTCGAGTCAATTAACGCGACCCAACTCGGTTGCCAGTGAGTTTTTCAGCCTGTTGGTCGGTCTGTCGGTTTCTGTGTATGTGATTGTGATTTGAGAACTGCCCCGGCTTACTAATCGCCCGACAAGCTAGCTAGTCATATAATATGTACACAAAACAGTGCGACTCACCACCGTAAGAGCAGTGAAGGATTTACACTAAGGCCAACACAAATTTCTTGTGGTATTACCTATTAATTACAAGGAATATGATATGGGTATTGAAATATTTAAATCAATTAATAGAAGAAATAAAGAATAAGAGACAGAGCTTGGGAACTATTTAAGTTAATTAAGAAACCTGTAAGAATAAAGCTAAAACTTTACTATTAGATTTATAAATTCATGATAACTAAAAATTAAGGCTTTAAAACTTTAGATACGCTTTAAACGCTTTAATTCCCAATAGGTTCTAGTGTTGTCCATATCGAAATAGCTTATAAAGGAACCTAATGATTTGACTTTTAAAACGGATAATAAATTATTTTGTACTAGAAATGAAGGCTTTACTAACTGTTAATAATAAAGATTTGCCATTTTTAATTGAAATAAGTGCTTCAATTACTTTAAAAATGCTATCAGCACTGTAGTTCCAAATAGGTTCTAGCGTTACTCATATGAAAGTAATTAGCAAGCTAAACCCTAAGTGTAAATCGTAAACGTTTTATCTTATTTAATCCGTGTATAATATACACTGTATATATATTACTGATACGCACTGTTGTCACACATTCTGACATTCCATGTGTGCGAGCGCTGTGATAAGGCAGCCCCCAACAACAACAAAAAAACGGCAGCGCGACAGCCACAGTCATTACACTTCACTTGTCACCTCTCTTGGATTTTCGTTTATTGTTGCTTTTGTTTTATTTTTTGTCGCCTGTCGTCGTCTGGCTTGCTGTATTTCGTCTTTTTTTCGTGTTTGTGTGTGCAACAGGTGGGGCTTAACCTTAACTAAATTCAATTTGTTGACTTTTTTTTCGCCGCCGCTGCCGTCGGGGATTCGAAATAGAAAGTTGATAAAAGAAACAAGGGGCAAGAAAAAAAAAGAAATACATATTTCTGCCATTATGCTTTATCGCTGCGATGTTGACACGTTCACAGTGTCGCGGAAATTGATTTTCAATGGGAATTTGGCGATTTGCTTGTGATTCACCTGTAGCTCGGCTTTTTCCTCAGGAAAATTAGCATTTAGTATCTGAGGAATGCTTGCTCAGGCTGTCCCCGGTAGCGATAAGATTGAGCCCCCAATTAAGGCTGATAGTGTGCTTGAAATAGTGATATTATAAAGGGGTTCGGGTTTTCGAGGGGAAATGTCATGGGAAATCTGAATATTAACTAAAAATAATAAGTTAATTCCAAAGAAATGGGGCCAAAACAGTTGCTGGCCAGTAAGGCCTCAGCTAGTAAGCTTAAGAGTGTGCAAAAATAAAAATTAAGTCTAGGAAATCATGGTTGTATCAATTAGCATTGGCATTTAAATTAAATTATGCGAATAACATTAAATTAATGCATGGATTTCTTTCTCTCTTTCGTTTTCTTTAGATGAGCCCGCTGCGAATACGTCACAGGTTAATAATAAATTTGATAATAATATGGAAAATGCAAGCACCACGACGGCCAAGCATTACAAAACCGCCGGCAAACAGTACAAGACCAATAAAGTGAACAATACGCGACGTGCCACAGCAGCAGCGGCGGCAGCAGCAGCAGCAGCAACAGCAGCAACAGTAGCAGCAACAGTAGCAGCAACAGTAACAGCAACAGTCACATCAACAAAGAAGCAAACATATCGGGAAACTGCCACAGTCACCCAGAGAGCAGCAAACAAAGCTAATAGAGTGGCAGCAGCAGCAGCAGCAGCGGCCCTAGCAGCAACAGCAACAACAGCAACAGATGCAACAGCAGCAGCAGCAAGTGCAGCAACGCCAACAGCCCCCAAAGCAGCAGCAGCAGCAGCAGCAACAACAGATGTTGCTACTAGCAATAGCAAGCCCAGTACAAGTACACGAGATAAACTGAGCGAGTTGCCGCTGCCGACGGTCGACAACAGCAACCACATCATCAGCAACAACAATAATAATAATAATAATAATACCAACAACAACAACAACAACAACCACCACAGTGATAATAGTATTAGTGAGAATAATTATGAATTTAAGTGTAGTAAAGATAAAGCAAGTCTAAGTGATAGCAAAATGACGCTACAACAGATGGCAGCAGTCAACAGCAGCAGCAGCAGCGGCGGCAGCAGCAACAAGGAGCCAGTGGCCATAGCCACAAATAACCACAACAGCAACACGCCCGCCACCGATGGACCTGCACTCGGGGATTGGCCCACCAATATCTCGCGGTATCTTCACAAGAAGTTCAAGCGCTTGGCCAGCACCACCGAGGTGGAGAGCAGCGGCTATGGGGCGATGGCGAACGGTGGCCCCTTAACCTCTGATCCAGGTATGCGCACCACCTCGCTATCCTCAAACAGCTCGCTGTCACCTCCACCGATGGTCACCAATGGTCACCACTTGACCCAGCAGCTAGTGCAGCAGCAGCAGCAACCGCCGACTGCCGCCGCCACCTCAACCACCACCACACATGAATTCAGTGCCAATTTTGTAAATAGCAATCATGTCAATGCCATTGGTCATGAGGAGAGCAGCAGCCACAAGGCAGCCGTGAATGCAAGAACGCGAACGCCGCTGAGCAACAGCAACAGCAGTAGCAGCAACTATGCAGCGAATGCCACACTGTCGCCGGCCACCTTTGCCCAACACCAGCAGCTGACGCAGCCAACGGCGGGAGGAGCAGGGATAGCAGGCGGAGGCGGTATACCAGGCGGAGGAGGTGGCGGAGCAGCAGCAGCAGCAGCAGCCGCCGTTGAGAAGGCAGGACGCTATGTGTGCCCGTACTGCAATCTGATCTGTGCCAAGCCCTCGGTGCTGGAGAAGCATATACGCGCCCACACCAACGAGCGGCCATATCCCTGTGACACCTGCGGCATTGCCTTCAAGACGAAGAGCAACCTGTACAAGCACTGCCGCTCCCGGTCGCATGCGGCCAGGGTGCGGGGCCTGGAAGTGCCAGCCGATGCCGACGATGGGCTGTCCGATCAGGATGCTGAGCTGAGCAACAGTAGCTCGGAATTGGTGAGTAAACTATATAGATTAAAGAGTTCCCAAACTAAGACCCTGATTAATTATTACAGCCAAGTCGCGCTGGTTCGCCTTACGATGAGCCCATGAGTTCGCCCACACCCTCACCCTCCACGCTGTCGGCGGCCAAGAGCGCCTACATCCAGCAGCCGCCGCCACTCCCGCAGCACATGCAACAGCTGCCGCTGGGCTCGCCAGCTGCTGGCACCTTGCCGCCCACAACGGCGGACAATCTGCACTCGGCCACCGCCCAGCATCGTCAGTCAATAGACTACAAGCCATATAAGCCCAAGTTCCACAATGCCTCCTTGTATGCCCCGGGCAGTAGCAAGGAGCAGCAGCAGCAGCAACAACAGTTACAGTTGCAGCAACAACAGCAGCAGCAGCAACAACAGCAGCAGCAGCAGCAACAGCAACAGCAACACCAGCAACTGGCCCAGCAGAAGCTATCCATACAGCTGCCTTTGGTACAGCCGCAGCCATCGCTCACACATCCCACGCTCTCGCCCAGCACCCAGATGAAGATGAAGAACCACATCAACTCGCACCAGCTCCAGATGCAGCTGCAGCATCAGCTACATGCGCAGCAAACCCTGTTGGCCGCCATGCCGCCCGTGCCGCCAGCTGGGGTGTATTACCTGGGACAGTCTCCTTACTACAACCAAGATCCAACGGCGGCGGCCATTCATCACAATGCCCTGGTCTTCCAGCAATTGCAACTGCAGCAGATACACCTGGCACACCAGCAGCAGCAGCAACAGCAGCAGCAGCAGCAACACTCTCCTTTGGTGAAGGCGCCGCCGCCCATACAGCAGCCACCAAGTCTGCCGCCTCAGCAGGTGGGTTTTCTTTAGTTTTTAAAAGGGATTTTCATTATTAATTTGTTTAATTTCTTTGTGAATAGCTGGTGCGAGCCAATAGTCAGGTTTCCAGTGTGACGCCAGCCCCTGCCACGCCCACGCCCGCAGCCGCCGCCAATCTCAGCAGCTTTGCCAGCTCCAGCGGCAGCATGCAAGTGGTTAGTATTTTTTAAAGAGTTCTAAGGTAAATCTCTGACTAATCTTTGTTAAAATTCCTCTTTTAGAATGTGGCCAAGGTGCAGGAGCACATATCCAAGTTGATCTCACAGAACGAGGCTATTGTGGAGAACAAGGAGATATTGCTGCAGAAGAAGTATCCCAAGCAGCTGAATCGTTCCCGCAGCTTCAACAATGCCAACAGCTCCAACAATGCCAATGCGGCCAATGCGGCGGCGGCCTTGCATGCGAACAGTAACAGCAGCAGCCACAGCCTGAGTGCACAGATGCCGGAGCGGGAGACCAAGGTGAATTTGGCACAGGCCATAGTCCAAAAGCAGCAGCAGCAGCAGCAGCAGGCTCAGCAACAGCAGGCTCAGCAACAGCAACAGCAGCAGGCTCAGCAACAGGCTCAGCAACAGGCTCAGCAACAGCAGCATCAACTCCAGCAGCAGCAACAGCAACTGCAGCAGCAATCGGCGCTCGAGCAACAGCAGTTTATGTACGCTCTCCAGCAGCAACAGCAGCAGCAGGAGAGCCAACAGCCACCGCAACACCTAGAACCACCCAACGGTTTAATCAAGCGAAATAGCTACAAGCCAGCACCACCACCACCAGCACCTGTCAAACAGCAACAGCAGCTGCCGCCGCCACCCTCACCGCTGCCCATGCAGGCGATGCAATATCGCCAGGATCCCGCAACGCCAGTGGCCAAAATGGAGCAGCCAACCACGACGGGTGTGCATGTGATGCCTTTGAACTTGTCAGCGAAGGCACAGCCAAAGCCCGCTGTGATTACAGTGCCCGTGAGCTCATTGTCCAACAACAGCTCGGTGCCTGCAGCGACGCCCACCAGCTCGGGGAGCAGCACCTCCAAGGCAGCGCCACCGGCGGGACAAATTAACAATTCAATCATTAAGAACCTGCTGCTGAATGCTCGGGGATTGGCGGTGCCAATTGGCGAGGGCGACGATGCCGTCTACTCGTGCCCCATTTGTGCCAGCGAATTCCGCAGTGCGGACGACTTGAAGCTGCACAACAGCACCTACTGCCAGGATGCGAGCTCCAGTGCACCCATGAGTCCCGCCTCGTCGCCCTTCCGCTCCAACTCGATCTCGTTGAGTCTGCCGGAGCTGAAGAGCCACATGGCCAACTCGAAGAATCCGCTGTCGCTGGCCAAGCTGGCGTGGTCGCAGCTGAAGACCAAGAGGAGCACCCTGGTGCTGAGCCGGCTGAGTGCGGCTCAGACGCCAGCGAGGACGTCTACGGTGACGGCTAGCACCTCCACTGCCCCAGCTCCTGCTCCAGCTCCCGCTCCTGCTCAAGCGCCTCAGCTTCCCCTTGAGAACCTGCGCTTTGTGGATGCCCCATTGCCATCGCCGGGACCGCTGCTGGGTAAGACGCCTTTGGTGGACTATGCCCAGCAGAATGCGCCAAGGAAGGCCCAGGATTCGGTGGTTATTACCAAGATGCACGAGGATCGGCAGTTCGCCAGCTTGGACCTCGAAGCTCAGCCCGCCAAAAGGGTGAAGACGAGCGACCTAACTTCGTTGGCTTCCTCAACCTCCCAGCAAAACCCAGCCTTCTCCTTTCCCTTCACCAACCACAACAGCGAGTCTCACTCCATCAAAGAGGAGCGCCTGCGCCGGTTCACCTCATCGGGTGGCACCATGATTCCCATTTCGGAGTGCCCTGACCTGGACAACAGCCCCAAGATGATACGCACACCGCTCCTGTCCGGTGGCAGCTTCCAGGATGTTTCGGTCAAGGTAAGCGATGCCGGTGGATCCAGCAAGGAGCGCAAGCTCATGGCCCTGGTCAGTGGAAGCGGGTTGCTTGGCGTCAGTTCGGGCCCCCAACACTTTCAGTTTCCGCCCATCAACTCGATAACTGCCTTTAATCCTTTGACCTTGCCGCCCATGAGCGCTGGAGGGGGAGCATCCGATAAGTCCACGCCCGTCACGCCCATACCCTATGTGCCTGGTATACCGGGACCGGGCTCCCTGACGCCTCAGATGCCACTGCTGCCGCCGCCGCCACAGCAGCTCCAGCTACCGGTGCCCTCAGGTCGTGGACGCAGTCCGAATCGCAAGCAGCCCAGTCCGCTGCTTGTTGCTGGCGAGCTGAAGGCTCTGTCGCCCTTCGGGGGAGTCCAAAATGTGCCCAGCGAGTTCAGCCGCCAGCCACCGACTCCTGCTCAGAGGCAGGCGCTGCAGTGGAACAGCAAGGAGGCGACGACGCCCAAGAAGGCGCCATTCAACTTCCTCCGAATGGCGGATAATGTCAAGGCTACGACGGAGCCGGAAGTGCGACACTTTAATCTGGACAATGTGATTGCGGGGAAGCAAAGGGAGCAAGAGTCGCCTCTTACGCCACTCCATGTGGAGACGCCCAATGGCAGTGCCACAGAGGAAGCCACTGCCAGCACCTCGGCCAAATCAAAGTTCCTGCGACCCACTAGCCT
>VNJO01007715.1:0-18728 GCA_008042535.1 Drosophila tani
TGATTATACTGTTGTTGTTGTTCATGTTGTTGGTACTGTTTTCAGGGTTGTCGTTTATGCTGCTATTGTTGTTGCTTGACCTGGTATTGGCTTGGTCGGAGTTGTTGTGAGTGACGTTTCGAGAAGCGTGAATGAGTTCGTCGTCTGTGTCCATGTCTGACAGTACCAAGAATCGATTCTCAAGGTTATAGACTGGGCTATTTGATCCCTTTTGGATTTTGCTATTAGCAATAGGAGACTTGGAGTCAGAACGGCGTTTGTTAGAAATGAGCCGTGGGGTCCACCAGTCAGCGTCGTCTGCTATGGCTTCTAGCTCAGAATGTTGGTTTTGAGGTGTTCCTGTTCGATTGTTGGAAGAGGTTGAAGCATACATAGCGCTAAATTGGTTTAATGAACTTTTTAACGCTTTGGTCATCTTCTTTTGGGCCGCAGCCACTGTCGCTTCGATCTCCAAGTCTTGTTCAGACATTATGGTAGCTTAGCACAGCTTGCACTACTTGACACTGCTTTATCGACTTCCAGTAGATACTGCCCCTATGGGTGGGCTCCAAAAAGGCGGTCGTGGCCCAGTGGGGAAGGCACACGCCTCCCAGCTAGGCGGGACCCGGTTCGGCTGTGGGCGGTCTCTGCGAGGCAGAAACCACAAGACCACAGCCAGTCACAGATACTTGCCAAAAAGAAATACGAACTTCTGAGAAAAAGAAAACGAAAACTTTTTTTTTTTTTGGAAGAAAGAAATTTGTGAAAAAATTTTCCAGGGAAAATTTTTTATATATATATTTTTTTTTTTTTTTTTTTCCGATCGTTGTCATCACTATATATGGGCCTAGCTCCCTAATTAGTTAGGAACGCCCTTGTGGTGGTCTTAAGTCGAGGCGCTCCCCACCACCAGCTCCTTCGGAATCGTCCATGATGACGTTGCTGCAAACTGCTAAACTCTCTAAGTTATTTATTAAAGCTTAGCGACTGGTTGATTTCGTGAACGGGCGATAAGCTATTTCTTGCTGGTGTGGATAGGTATGCTCTTCATCATCTGCTAGCTGTTGCAGAACACAAATTGGCAGGAAGGGCGCGCAATAGCCCTCCAAAGGTGACCGTTTTGAACTCATAATCTCGAATTTTGCCCTCTGTATTGAGGAACAAGATGCGCTGAATAGACCCAAATTTGCCGATAAATGAAAGTTATGAAACAATAAAGTTTCTGTGCATGCTTCTTCTTCTGCCACAAAAGCATAAGCGAAAAAACGTGTTGCGTGCTTTCTGGCGCAGTATTAACTCGTAATGCAGCTGCGAACAGCTGCAGAATTTTTTTTTTTTTAACGTTGTCAACATGTTTTTAGCAACATTTGTCTTCATTTGTCAACATTTTGTTTTTTCCATATCCGTTATTTAATTTCACGCACAATGCTTTGGGTACCGGGTATCACACAGTCGGTCATACTCGACTGTAGCTTTCTCACGTGTTTATCTATAATTGTGTGTTTAACTCCAAATTCTGCATTTGAGTTTTGCAGCATTCCTTCCACTCTAAGTATTCTATCCTTGTCAAGGAACGGATTTAATGACAATATTTTATTATTTGTCTTAAGTTTTTATACCCTTGCAGAGGGTATTATAATTTTGACCAGATGTTTGCAACGCATGAAGGAGGCATATCCGACCCCATAAAGTATATAAATTTTTGATCAGCATCACCAGCCGAGTCGATCTAGCCATGTCTGTCTGTCCGTCTGTCGGTTTCTACGCGAACTAGTCTCTCAGTTGTTGAGCTATCGAGCTGAAATTTTCAGCATAGTCTTATTTCTTTAGCATGCAGTATATATGTCGGAACGACCGAATTTGGACCACTATATCCTATAGCTGCCATAGGAATGATGGCGAAATTAAAGTAAAAAAAATTTTAACTTCTCTGTGTTTCAACGTATTTCTATACATTTTGAGATATATCAGTTTTTTTATGGTTATAGAATTACGGTTTTCATTTTTTTAGGATCAGACAACTATATCATATAGAAGCGATCGGTCGATTTACTATATATGAAAATGTAACATTCTACACGTAAAATTTACAAAATTTGATATTTTTTCAGCATTACTAAAATGGATCGATTTTCAATAATCCAATTGGAGACTGCAAGGGTATAAAAATCTTGAACTTGAATCACAAGGCTTTGTTTTTATTCGATGTGATCGTTTTTGGTTAAGTTAGGCAATAGTAATTGCTTACGTAACTTAGAGGTTGGGTTACATTTTTAAAGTTTAAAGTTCTAAAAAAATTAAATAAAAAATTTGTTGATTCTTTTTAGTTTTGATTTTATTACCAATAAAATTTCCAATTAAATGAGGAATTTTTTTTTTTTATTTATTTATTGCATAACAAATATCTGTTAGCACAGCTATACTTAAATTCTAAACAATAAGGCTTAAAACTATAAACTTAACAAAATTACAATTCGGACGTCTCAAGAAACATGTAAATCTTATTTGTAATGACTTCGATTGATTCGTTAGAAATTATATGGTTCACAGCATTGAAATTTTTACATAAAACATTAAATGGGTCGTGCTGTGCATAATTAGATTTACATATAGGCAAACGTAAAGGACGGAAAGAACGAGTAAATCTTGAAGGGACAGCAATATCAACATTATTTAATAAAAATTGCGAGTCGATAAGACCAAGAAGGAGCTTGTGTACGAAGATCGCTCCACTGCAAACTCGGCGATGATGTAGGGACGGAAGGTCGATTAATTTAAGCCTATGCCGGTAACTCGGTAAGAATCTTTCAGAATCCCATTAAAATTGGACAAAGGGAAGCAACGGGGCAGACTGATTAGTAAATGGAGTGATTTACAATTGCTGTTTCTATGGAAATTTGTATGGACGCCTTGGCTAACACTGGAGCAAAGTGGGCATTTTTGTACCCGGTACCCATAGGGTACAAGGGTATTATATGGTAAGTTAGTGCCAACCGAGAATGTATGTAACAGGCAGAAGGAGAAATCTCCGACCCTATTAAGTATATATATTCTTGATCAGCGTCACCAGCTGAGTCGATTTAGCCATGTCCGTCTGTCCGTCCGTTCGTCTGTCTGTCCATGTGAAACAACAGATTTCAAAGACTATAAGAGCTAGAGTTACAAAATTTGGTGAAAACATTGGAATCTGTTGCACGCAGATCAAGTAGGTTTTTAAATTTGGCCACGCCCACTTCCGCCCTCAAAAATCATTAGAACTTTATAAAAGCTATAGTCGTCATTTTCGGAATTAAGTAAATAAATAAAAAAAATAAAAAGGCAATCGCGGACGCTTTCTGAAAATTTGAGTAAAATCGGATGATAAACATGGAAGTTATTAAACAATAAAGTTTCTGTGTATGCTTATTCTTCTTCTGACACAAAGGCATAAGCGAAAAATAAGTGTTGCGTGCTTTCGGGCGCAGTATTAATTCGTAATGCAGCTGCGAACAGCTGCTGAATTTGTCTTTTTTGAACGTTGATCAACATGTTTTTAGCAACATTTGTCTTAATTTATCAACATTTTGTTCTTTCCATGTCCGTGCGCTATTTAATTTCACGCACAATGCTTTGGGTACCGGGTATCACACAGTCGGTCATACTCGACTGTAGCTTTCTCACTTGCTATAACACTGCACGTTAAGCACGGTGAGCTTAGACCGAGCCGCTAAATAGCGAGAATGCACAGCTTGAGAACCGTTACGTTTGGATTTAGAATAGAACTTGGACTTAATGTTTTTGAGGCGAGTCAACTCTTTACCAAACCAGAGAGGCTAATTTGAGATTGACGGATAGTATAACGGAACACATTCGGTAAAAAAGAAGTTCATGGCATAGTAAAGAATATCCATGGCACCCACCGTGTCAGTGCACATGTAGAGATCGGACTAGGTACTTAAATCATTATATGTTTGATCAGGGGAAAGCCTATTGGTGGAATAGCAATAAGGGCTTTTGGCAATACATTTGTAGTGCCGGTATTCCAGGCCTGTTACCCTGGTGAGTTTTTTGGATGGGGTTCTGTGGGGTCATTAATTGTGACCCCTCAGCGGACTCAATGGATATAACTGGAGGCCCTGCCCCTCCCGCGGCAAATTCGGAGGCCGAATTTTTTCTCGCCCCCGATCTTAATACCATTGAAGTTAGATATTTTGGAGTCAGGGACTGTGCCGAGGGAGTGAGCTGTTGAGAACCCGCCGCGAGCTGTTGGGATCCGGCCAAATGCGGTGTGCCAACCGTGGTTTTTTCGCGCTTAGAGGACACATTTAATAGCTTGAGGTCATTAAACTGGGAGTCCAGAGCTAGGAGCACCTCATTAGTTTTACGAAAACTATCAAGTAGCTCCCTAAAACCATTTTTGGTTTCCCGCATAAAAGACCTCATTTCCTTTTCAACCTCGCGACAAGTTTCACAGCACTAGCGCATTCCACTGTTTTTAATAATTTCAGCCGCTCGGCCTGTGCGATCAAGGAACTTGGCGTGCACAACATTATCACAAAGCCAGCAACCGATAATGAGGTCATTAGAGGAAATAACCTTTTTGTATGTTTTAGTTGAGCAGACAATATTGTAGGGCATTCTAGTGACTTACCACTGTACCAATCAGAAGTTAAGAGAAAATAAGAGTAGTTACGTGCACTAAGAGAGAGAAAGAGCTTTGCAAGAGAGCGAGCTTAAGCCGTCAAGCTGTAATATCGACGTAACGGATAAAGCACAAAAAGGAATGCAAAAATGAAGATAAGCAATCGCTGCACCAAAAATAATTTGTAATTAATATAGTTATTAATACACAAAAACACCTACATGCACACGCGAAGTGAAACGGTGAATTATTATTGACACAAGATAGAAGTTTTAAGTAAAACCCCGGTGGTTTATAGCAAGGAATTAACATCACTGTGGACGGCAGTCCACGTAGTGACGATGAGCACCGAGACTGTGGTGCGCAAGGAGACTACTATATACAGCCGTAGAATTGAAAATCTGCTACGATAGTCCGATCAGAACCGTTTATATCTTGATCGAAAGGTATTGTAAATCTCTTTGAAACTGCATACTAAGATTTTTCAAAAACGGATTACTTTAGGAGAAATGAAAGTGAAAGTGCGAAATTGAAATTTTTTTAAATTGGAGCCATTGGGGCCGGTGGAGCAAAAATCCCAAAAATTTTAATGTTGTTGTGATCTAGCTTTAAATACGCGTCGAATGACACCTCGATCATCCTGATCCGATACTCCGTTCAAAAGATATTCAATAAACAAGATTTTAAAGGCCTTCCGAAATGAAAAGGTTTGTCCTGTTGTTTGTCTGTCTGTTTGTCTGTCTGTCTGCCTGTGTGTCGATTTTTTTGTTTTAGAGTCCAGGAACTACTTTTATTTTATTAAACAGCTCGAGCTGAACATTTTTTGTTTTACGATTTTTTGGGTTTCCCGCTAGTATGGCGGGAAAACAGCTAAAAAAGCCAGATTTCCCGCGCCCATAACTTCTAAACGACTGAAGCTACAGAAACGTGCTATATGTCGTTAGAAAGGTATTTTGATATGATAATTACTTTGCCCTGACAAAAATTTTCTAAATATTATAATTAAGAATTTATAATTAAACTATATTTTTTTTAAAAGATTAAAATTTTTTTTTAATGGCTTTTACGATTTTTATAGTAACTTCAGGCCGTATTGCCCTTAAGATATTTCGGGGTACAACACATATCTCCAAAAATTTGCTTTCTCATTAAAATTAGTAGCAATGAGACCATATAGCTTACTTCATATATGAATTTTGTTTGTTAATTTTTCCCATTTGAGTTTCAAACAAAAACTTATAACAACAATGGAAGACCTATGTATGTATGTACATACATATGTCATTTAAAAAACGTCTGATATCAAATAAAAATACCTCTTAACGAGGTGAGATTAAAGTGACGATGGCACATTCAACTCCAAAAATTTCTGATACCAAATTTTGTGACGATTAATAGTTATTTAAACAAAAGTATTTAAAAAGTTTTCAATTAGTTTCAAAATCGGCACTTAGCTGAAAAATTTAAAAAGGCAAAATAGGCAGCGTGCCGATTGAAAACTTTTTAAATACTTTTGTTTAAATAACTATTAATCGTCACAAAATTTGGTATCAGAAATTTTTGGAGTTGAATGTGCCATCGTCACTTTAATCTCACCTCGTTAAGAGGTTTTTTATTTGATAAATACGAGGCGTAAAACAAAAACACGTTTAAAGAGCATCGATATCTTGATAAGTTACTTAGTGCAAATGTAATCCGAGCTTCTTTGTTGCTAGCGGTTAAATGGGGTATTTTTTGTAATTATTCAAGCATCTTAAAACCGTCATAGAGGATACTTTGGTTGTGTTTAGTGCAGCCATTTGGAAGCATGCGGCGAATGAATTACTTGCTTTTGCAATAATGTGTCCCTTGCAAGGGTCATCAAAAGCAGTTTTTCGTCCAGTACTGCGTTTTTTGCCATATTCTTGTGCCTTTTTTTTTTAATAGGCAATAATATTGCGACTACGACCTGACTTGCGCGATATTTGTCTTGTACTTAAACCTCACTTCGAAAAGCAAGAAATACACCCTTTTCCGTCTCTAAAAGTTGTGTTGATCGACCCATTTTAATTTTAACTTCCAAGCAATTCTAAATATAGTAATAAACTGTTAATTTAGATTGTACATACTTTGTTCTTACGTTGCTCATCTTTGTTTTATAAATATTCTTATTCCGAAAGATTTTGCGAGGGTGGAGAAAAGTTCAGTCATTCAACGCGGAATCCGGTAATAAACCCCAACACCTTAGGAAGACACCCGGGTCCCCACTGTCCCACGGTCCAACTGTACAACGACATACGTAAGTGCATGGGAAGAAAACAGGCACACCGCAAAAAAAGAGAAATGAGATATGGTGTACCTAAGTGAGAACACTCACAGACTTCATTCCCAGTATTCACGTGTGATCACACTGTGGCTGCTGGTAAAAAAGACCCAAACTCCGAGTCATTCGGGGGGAAGTCAACAAGTCAAAGGTCAGAATTCGACTAGTAAAATAAATATTATAAAATTTCTGCCGATCCCTGCAGTGTCAAAAGTAAGTCCTTATGGACAATTTGTAGTTATACTATGTGTAGAATAAATCTTGCAATGACAGCCCCATAGTTCATATCAGGTTTTAAGGACTTCATGGATTCTGGACACCACCAAAGATGACTCTACATCAATAATAAAAAACAGAACCAATGCTATCAAAGCCGCAAACATATAAGGACAAAGCCGCCACAACTTCCCACTTGTCTTCATTTATCTATGTGCAACCTCGGCCTTTGCCCTAAGCACAGCTTAGGCCACCTATTTTGCCAAAGCTATCGGACAGTTGTCATTCGATCATTCTATACGAGAGATCAATTCGAGCGCTGCCAGTATTGTTGCTTGCTCATCTCGCTTATTAGCTCGAGCGCAGCCAGAATTGCTGTTCGTTTATCTTGCTTTGGCAGAAAGAGACAGGTGGATAAAAGATTCGGGTGTGTATATCTGTAGACCAAGAGAAGCACAGCAAGAGAGGCACACCAAGAGAAGCACACCAAGAGAGCTTTATGGGTGATCTGCAAAGGAGAGACGATCTAATTGGAGGACGTTGAGAAGCAGTAGTGACCAAGAAGCAGGCGGAAGCAGTTAAAGAGCAGTGCATTGAAAGAGGTGCATTCAGAAGCAGTAAAAAAAGGAAAGAGAAAAAAATTAAAATTCATTATATTCTTTATCACACGTAACATTACACATTCACACATCCACACATTTCTTTATTTTTATCTTTATTATTGTTCACTTCCTAGTGCTACATGTAATGGCACTAGACTCTATAAAGCGTTCATTAATTTTTCCAAAATTGGTACATAATATTAATTTACATTTGAAATATATATAAAATTAGAAGAAAACTTTAATAAAATAAATAGAAAAATTTTCTGATTAACAATTCATTGTAGAGTATAATGTGTTTGTTTGTATTAAATATTTTTAAAGTGTTCCATTAAACTAGTTATACCCGGTACCCATAGGGTACAAGGGTATTATAAGTTTGTGCCAACCGATAATGTATGTAACAGGCAGAAGGAGAAATCTCCGACCCTATAAAGTATATATATTCTTGATCAGCGTCACCAGCCGAGTCGATTTAGCCATGTCCGTCTGTCCGTCTGTCTGTCCGTGTGAAACAACAGATCTTAGAGACTATAAGAGCTAGAGTTACCAAATTTGGTGACAACATTGGAATCTGTTGCACGCAGATCAAGTTTGTTTCAAAATTTGGCCACGCCCTCTTGCGCCCTCATAAATCATAAAAAACGTTATTAAGTGTTACTAAGCTTTACTTTACTCGGGTTAAAGTTAATAGATAAAAAAAAAAAAAAAAAATGGACGTTTCCTTAAAATTTCAGTAAAATCGGATGTTAAACATGGGAGATATTAGCAATAAAGTTAGAATTTAAACACACCGCCCTAAAGCACTGCTGTTGCAATCTATAGCCGACAGGTGGCGCATTCGAGCATTGGCCGCGCGATATAATGGCGCCACTGCAGAAGAATAAAAACATCTGATATCAATAAAAACACCTCTCAGCGAGGTACTACATTTTGTGACGATAACCGGATTTTAGCTAAAATCAGGGGTCATAACTATGTGTTGTAGTTTTTATACCCGGTACCCATAGGGTACAAGGGTACTATACGTTATTGCCAACCGAGAATGTATGTAACAGGCAGAAGGAGAAATCTGCGACCCCATAAGATATATATATTCTTAATCAGCATCACTAGCCGGGACGATCTGGCCATGTCCGTATGTCTGTCCATCTGTCTGTCGACTATCTGTCTGTCAGTTTATCAGTTTTTACGCGGACTAGTATTTTAGTTATTGAGCTATATTATATAGTTGTCTGATCTTAATTAAATAAAAACCGTTAGAAACAACTACATATATCTCGAGCAAAGTGTATCGAATATTTCTTATCTAGACGTGAATTTTTTAATCTTGATCTCCAAAAGCTAAGATAGGGCGACCTTGCTGGTATAAAAAAACCTTGTCCAAATGGTAATAGCAAAAAAAAAAAAAAATTAGGTCGAAAAGAAATATATGAGACTTTGAAGAACATTTCACAGAACAGAGGTATAGAATAAGCAAAATAATAGGTTAAACAAAACGCATATAAGTGACTTTCAGGTATAAAGCGGTTATACGCTTCCGGTTTTTTATAATAAAGAATATGTCAATTTTAAACTTACCCTAAACTCATTGGTTGTTATCATCTTGGTCCATTTTTCAAGTTTAAGGCGCATTGTTTTTGTTAGGTAGTTCCAGAAGAATTCCGGCCGATTGTCGACCTAAAATATTACTTGCGGCTGCTGTTAAATATTAAATTTAGGCTCAATTTACTTACGGGTTCCTTTTTTTTCTTATCTTCTTCGTCAGTCATTTTAAAATATTATTTTACAGGAAGTAGTTTTTAGTTGGACAAATTTTATTTCTGTTCCGTTAAAAATAGTTGAAGCTGACACAATACTCAAAGCATACTAAAAAAACAGCAGCAGATGACACTGCGTTGATCTCTACGACGGCATGTTTATACGAAGCTATTGGCAGGCTCTAGTGCTACTTTAAGCGCTTCGAAAACTGCGCCTATCGCTGCGATATAGGTATTGACACAGCGAAATTTGCAATTGTCATACACACCCTTCGCAAGGATACCTGCCCTGGAGTTTTGCTACGTGGTGAGCTGCTGGAACACCGCAAAGAGCACAAATACCTTGGCATTACACGGAATAAAAAAGCTTTCTTCGAAGTTTGTATACCCTTGCAGTCTACCATTGGTTCATTTAAAATCAATCAATTTTGATAAAATTGAAAAAAGTCGAAGTTTGTAAATTTGTATAACATTTACCTACACATTTTACATGTAGAATGTTGCATTTGTATATAAATTGACCCATCGCTTCTATGGCAGCTAAAACTAAAACGAAGCTTCTTATCGCCGCAACGGAAGAGCGTTAATATCCCTCCACTAGCGCTCCGTGCTACGTTATACGTCCTCTAGCGGGCCGTCTGCCACTGCAGCACATATACCGCGCCTGCGTCTGCCACTACAGCACATTAACTCATTTAATATTGTTAGATAATTTTTTGTTTTATAGCCAAACTTTTAAGGGAAAACTAATAAAACAGAAAAAAGTGATTCAACAAAACAGGAAAAATAAAAGTGTGCATTGTGGAATGGTTAGCGTCGTTTACGCGAACGTGTCAAGTGTTTATTTCTCCATTATCCTATTTGTATCCTACAAGCTGCTGATTTTATTATTAAAGGATTACATTTCAATAAAGTAATATAAATACATAATTAAACAATTATTTAATGAACGAATTGTAAAAATGTACTTTAAATAAATAATTAAATAAATAATTATTTAGTTTTCATATTTTATATTTTACTTTACTTACTTTGAAACCTTTCAAAAACTTTCGTAGAGAGCAGTCGGTTTTCGCGCGAGCTTCGGAAATATTATAGAAAGTAGATGATTTAAAAAAAAAAACACGATAAAACCGAAAAATAAATAGTTTTCGACCTACAAAATTAGTAATATGATTAAAACACGTGCATAATTATTTTATACATAATTGATGTCACGCGAAATAGCAGTGGTAAAATATCTACTGCAGCAAAAGCAACAGCAACAACTACAGTAAAGGCTGAAAAAGCAACAGCAACAACTAGAGCGACGGCCAGTTCCGCAGAAACGACTGCGATGTCATTGACTGCAGTGCCAAATGCAATGGCAACAAAAACTGCAAGCTCCAAAACCAATATCGGCAATATTCAACAAGCGATCCGGCCATACAGACCGGCATGGATTGCTACATCCAAATTAAGCGTAAGCTTAGCTCGCAGAACAAAAATAAGCCGTGTCCAAAGAGACAAAGATCAACCCAGTAGATTTAACAACAACACATTTGCCCTTATAGCTGATGATCAACTGGAACTGGGTCAAGAGACCCAAAAGAAACCAAAGCCCCCACCAATTTACATTAAGGAAAAAAGCTCGAACGCCCTGGTCAACAAAATTGTAGCGCTGATCGCTTACTAAAGGGAATATACACAAAACCAAACTTCAAACCAAATCTGAAGAACATTTCCGACCCGTGTCTAAAAACCTGGATGAAGCTAAGAAGAATTATTACACATACTAACTAAAAAAAATCAGCAAGGGCCTGCAAATTTTCGGGGACGGAGTAAAACCGATTCATGAAACGAAAACGACACGAAAATGCGCGTAGTTCCTGTCCCTCTCTCACTGCTGGCGAACGATCTTCCTCTCCTCTTCTATCCTCTCTCGCTCTCAGCGCGCTAGCACAAAGTTGAGAGCGTAAAAATCTAAAAATAGAATGCGCATGTGAGCACGTGTGTGTATGCGTACTTGAGCGAGAAGACGCTTTTTAAGCCGAAATCATTTCTGTGACAAAACAAATTCATTTACAGAAGTAGAAAAAAGGGTGAGAGGTGTGTGTGTCAAAAGAACTTCTGATTGAACAGGTTGCATACAGATATTAACAGGTTAAGGATGCATTAACTATTTTTGATTGGCACCATAATTCTTATCCATCTTTTTCGACCTGGAAATGAAAAAAGTTCGGACATATTGATGCTTTCCGAAACTTGGCTTGACGATGACAGGCATGTTAATGTTACAAATTTTGATTGCATTGTACAATACTAGAGACCCAATGTTAGAGCGGGAATTTTGTTTAAGGAGTCGCGAAGGTTTAAAAAAATATAAATTATTTGCAATTAAACACGTCAAGCGGGTTTGGTGGGCAAAAATCAACTGAATATTCTTTATTGATAATGTTTTAAAGAAAGCTTAATTTAGGTTTACAAAAGTGCTTATTAGGTTTTCTTACGAACTACTCTGGTTGACATGTGTAAGATCGTTGGCCTCTAGTTAGCTTGAATTTAATAACGATCGATGAACTATGCATTTCCTGTTTATTGTGTTATATTGCTTATTTGGATTTTATATCTTCTTAGAACTTATTTTGGTTGGCATGTGCCAGATCGTTAACCTGTGCATTTCCTGTTTGCTGTATTACTTTAATATATTGTTTATTTAGCATTTAATGAGTTAAGCAATTCTTGTACTTTATTATTAAGAGGTGGTAAAGAAGAAATTGGGTTTTGAACATATGTGGGAAGTGGAGTGGGGTTATACGTAACTTCTCCCCCTTTTAGATAAGAATTCTCCTGAATTCTATTGTTATTGAGCTGAATTTTAATTTTCTTGTGTTTTAAAACAATGTAAGCAATTAATACAATTATTGACAAAAGTATGGTTGCATTAAAAAAATAATTTATGTCTTTATGTGTTTTTAATTTTCTTATGTTCGACCAGTTAATCTTATTATTTTCCAATATTTTCTCAAAAGTGATTTGTTTAGTAAAATTTTGAGTTTGGTTTGATTTCTCATATAAAATTCTTTTCTTATCTAATTCGTATGAATTTGTAAAATAATTATTTTCTATGCCTATTGTACAATTTGTAAAGTGTATTAGAATATTTTTTTTCATTTTAATTTCATTGCTGTTACAATTTTGATATAATGTTTCATTTTTAGCATTCTTAATTACTACGGTTTCTTCGTCTAGTTCTAATATTTGCATTTCATTTCTTTGTATCAGTTTGCAATTTTTCTTAAATACACAATGTTTACTTTTTCGCATTTCTTTTAATTTTTTATTTGTTTTATAGGTGTATGTTGAATCTTTATAGTTAAATATCAGTTCTGATTCCTGATCTATTTCAAAGTTTTCTTCATTAGGCATCGGTATTATCTGTTGTATTTTTACTGTTATAAAGTTTTTTGGTATTTCTATTGCGAATACTAAAAGATTATTTCTGAACATAGCCGTAGCTAACTTTATATGGTTTAGTTTGTTGAAATCGATATTGTATTTTTTTATTTCGTGATCTGTTAATATGCTGGGATGTAATATATTGTATCTAGCAGAAGCAACGTTATCCTGCAAATGTTCAATCTTATTTTTTATTAACTGAATTTTTATCTGTTGGTCGTAATATAAGTTCTCCTGGTATCTGTTATTTTCGAATTTGCTAATTGCATTTAATTGTCTCTCTATTGCCTCTCTATCTGATTTAACTATTTGTTCAATGTATTTTATTGTATCATTAAAATACGTATTTATGTAAATTTGCTTGTTTAATGCTTCATCTGTTTCCTGCATGTTTTCTTTAAATGTAGAGATATGATTCTCAACTTCTTTCCTGTCTTCATCGTCCATTGTTCCAAACAACCATTTTGCTGAACTACCTACTACATTAATTAATCCTCTTCTTTCGCGATTGTGGTTTCCATATAGGGTATACAATTTGTTTTTTGTTTCAGTTAGTTCCGATTGTAATATGTGTTTGTTGTCATTGTTTGTCATTTCTATGTTTTTTCCTATTTCGTTCAAAATATTGTCAATATCTTTTAAGTTTATTATATGTACTACTATATCTGTTGTGATAATTATATCTTGATTTTTCATCTCTATTTGCGCATACCCGTCCTGATCAGGTATTTCTTGAATCGTTAGTGTTCCCGCTGTTGTTGTTATTGCCATTGTCATTAGTATTGTCGTCAGTAACATAGTCGTCGTTAGTATTTTCTGTAAATTTATAAGGGCGTTTAATATTTATTGGGTCAATATTACCGAGATTTGCTTTTTTGAATTTCGGAGCTTCTTTGTGTCTGACTGCCTTGTAGTTCTTTATAAAACCCTCTTCTCGTTTTTCCTCATAATGCTCCCTGTTCCCGTTGTGCTTTTCTAACATTTTTTGTTTAGCGCTATCTATATTTTCTTTTATTTTTGTCAATTCTATCTTATTGTTGTGGGCTTCGCTGGGGGTACATTTGATTGTAGAGTGATATCTTTCATTGTAATTTCTCACTGCTCTCTGCATAATTTGTTTTACCGACATATTCGACGCTTCCGTTTTATATGTTATTCTAAACTTTTCCGCTAGTGAATTGTGTAGTCTTTCTACATCTGAATTTCCAGTGTGACTATTCGGTTTTGTTAAGTGTAATTCTATCCCTTCTTGTCTAAGTAGTTCTTTAATCCTGAATGAATCAAATTCGTTATCAGCTATTATTTTACCTGGTTTGCCTATTTTCGTAAAATGTTCCTCCAATTGTTCTACTATAGTGATATGATTTCTATCATTTAATGGGTATACTGCTGCGAACTTTGAAAATTTATCTATGGTCGTTAAAAAATGTGTATTTTTTATTACATATGTATCCAAGTGTATTATCTGATTTTTATCTGATGGGGTTTCCGTTTTACTGAATTTATTTTTAATAGGATTTCTATCATATTTTATTTCTTTGCAAAAATCGCATTGATTTATAACCATTTGCACCATCTCTAACAATTTTGGAAAGTAAATCTTGTTTTTCAATTGGTTATATGTTTCCTGAATTCCTGAGTGCATACTTTCTCTTACATGATAAAACGAAATTTGTCTTACTGCTTCTGTTTCATGTTCAATATCTTGAGCTCTGAGTGTGCATTTTATGAATTCTAATTGTTTGTTGTCTGAAAACATTTCTATTAGTTTTTCTTGTACTATATTATACTCTTGATACGATAATTCTGAATAGATTCCGACTTTTCCTTTGTGTATATATCTCCTGAAAATATCTCCCATTGTTGGAAAGTCATGTTTTGCTATAAATATTATTGATTTTCCATGTATTGTTTTATACTCGTCTGTTTTACTGTCTGTAATAATTATTTGTGTTTTATATTTGTTAACTATTTCCTCTTTTATATAAAAATGATTGTGTAAATTTTCTTCGGCTGAGTGTACTGTTGATGTTGAGAGATTATCTTCAATGTTTGCTATCATGTTTATGTCTGAAATATTATCTTTGTATTCATTGTCTCTTTCGTTTTCGGTTTTGTTCGTAAGGTCGCTGTCTTCCAGTCTGCTAAGAAAATCTGCCACTCTGTTCTCTTTTCCTTTCAAGTAATCTATCTCAAATTGATATTCTCCTAATTTTAATAACCATCTCTGGTGTCTAGGTGAAATATCTTTACCTTTATGTTTTGAGTGTAAGAATTTTATTGGCTGGTGGTCAGTTAATATTTTGAATTTATTCCCGTAAAGGTATGGTCTGAAATAATTGACGCTCCATAGTATTGCTAGGAATTCTTTGTCTGTTGCTGAGTAATTTTTTTCATGAGTGTTTAGCGTTCTTGATGCAAAGCAGATTGGATGACCGTCTTGAGATAGGACAGATCCAATTGCATAATTTGATGCATCTGTAGTTAATGTAAATTTTTTTTCAAAATTGGGATATCTTAAAATTGGGTGAGAACTGATTAAATGTTTTAATTTTTCAAATGCTTCGACATAGGTGGGGTCTTTTAGATTTATTTTAACATTTTTTTTCAAATACTTGGTTATTGGCTGTGCTACTTTAGCATAATCTTTTATAAATTTTCTGTAATAACCTGTTATACCTAAGAAACTTTTTATTTGCTTCTCTGTTCGTGGTAACAGTAATTTTTCTATGATTTCGATCTTATTTGGATTTGGCTTAATGCCCTCTTTTGTAAGGATATGTCCTAGAAATTCAGTTTCCTTTTTCATGAAGTTACACTTGTCAATCTGTATTTTTAAATTTTTCTTTTCTAATATTTGGAATATTTCGTTAATAGCTTGAATATGTTCTTTTAATGAGGTGCTGAAAATAAGTATATCGTCTAGATACACGACGCATTTTTTATTAATGTGATCCCTAAGTATTTCATTCATAAGTCTTTGGAATGTGGCAGGGGCATTTTTCAGCCCAAATGGCATTCTAATAAACTCATATAGTCCATGTGGCGTTACGAATGCCGTTTTTTTTCTGTCTGATTCTCGGACTAAGATCTGATGGTAGCCTTTGGCTAAATCTATTGTAGTGAAGTATTGAGCTCTTCCTAGTTTATCCAAAATAGAATTAATGTTCGGAATCGGAAATTTGTCGTCTATGGTTATTTCATTTAACTTCCTGTAGTCTATTACTATCCTAAACTTTTTCTTTCCTGAGTTGTCGATCTTCTTCGGGATTACTATAAGTGGGCTAGAGTATCTTGAATTACTCTTTCTAATTATACCCTGTTCTTCCATTTCTTTTATTTGTTTCCTAACTTCTTCCTCGTGTTGTGGTGGGTATCTATAAAGTTTTGAGTTTAACTGTTCCTCTGTAGTGGTCCGTATTTCGTGTTCAATTTCTGTCGTACTAGTTAGTTGGTCTCCCTCCTTAAAAAAAAGTTTGCTAAATCGTTGTACAACGACTTTAATTTCTCTGACTTCTTCTTCATTTAAGTGGTCGAGTTTCAAATTCTCTAAGTTTTTACTGCTACTTTCTAATACAGAAACTTCTTCGTATTGATATGGATTGTTTATAATTACGTTTTCTTTTTGATTTAACATTAAAACCTTCCTCTCAATGTTTATAATTGCATTCAAAAAATTTAGGAGGTCTACCCCTATGATAAAATTGTATTTTCTTCCCTTAAGCGGGGCTAATTTCCATCGTACTCTTGCGTTATTTGGTAAGTTAAATTCTTTTGGGGCTGTGGTATGAATTTCGTACGCTATTACGTCTTTGCTGTTAATTGTAGTGTATGGTATGGGCGTATTTAGTCTCATTTTTCTGTAACCGTTAATCTGGTCGCTAACTAAACTCAAGGTTGCTCCTGTGTCTATTAATGCAACGTATTTCTGTTTGTCTATGTTAAGTTCTATTAGTGGTAACCCATCCGAGGCGGCTTCGTAAAAAAAACCGTGTTATTGAATTCTGCCTGTGGATAGTTTTCCATTTGATTATTATCGTGTTTACTGTTCGAGTTATGGTCACTGTTGTAGTCGTCATTTTCGTATCTGTTTTGGTCGGTATTGTTTTGGTGTTGGTTGGCTTCTATGTTATCTACCTCCATAGGTACCACATTCGCTGGCCTATTTTGCCTAGACTGATGTGATCCTGCTTGTTGATTCCACTGATTATTTTGATATCGTCTACTTTGACCGGAGTTATTGCCTCTAAAATTCTGAGGGGTATTGTTCTGTCTAACTTGTCCTGAATTGTTGCTCTGATAATTTTGATGTACATTTTGCATTGTATTATTTTGCTGATTATATTGTTGATTGGTATTCTTATTTTGATGTGCATTTTGCATTGTATTGTTTTGCTGATTATATTGTTGATTGGTATTCTGGTTGTTGTTCCTGTAATTGTTTTGATTAGGTCTACCTTTCCTATACTGATACCTAATGCAACTATTCTCATATCTGCGTTGCATCATTATCTTTAATATAGTGCTTAAATCTCTGACTTCGTAGATCTTGTCTAGTAAAGTGCCTTGTGTCATTTCTTTGGCTGTGTTAACTAATAAACTTTCGACATTACTTAAATCTATAAAATTATCATTCATATGATACACAATTAATTCATCATTTTTATATTTTATATTTTGAATTTCTACTGCAAGCTCGCTCACCGAATTCACTCTCAGGTCACATATCCTCTTGTAGATTTGGTTCGGCTCCGTGTCTGGTCTGTACCTTAACTTCAAGGTGGCTTTTATCAGGTCCCAGTTGTCCGGCTCCGGGATGTTTATTACTGCATCCTTTGCTTGACCCTGAATTGTCCTGTAGAATATTGTCCTTGTGGCTTCTCTCTTGAGTTGTGGGTCCTCTACCGTCTGTAACAGGTACTCCACGCTACTGAAGAAGGAGTTGATGGAGATGTCCCCGGTTCCCGTAAAGGTTGCCAAACGATTGATGTTTTTGAACAACCGCTCTTGTTGTGCTGGGTTGTTTCCATTTCCTTGGAGCTGTACATACGCTTGTTGCAGTTGCTCCAGCTGTCTTTCCCTTATGGCCAATTGTTCCAAAAGATCCGCTTGGGGCATCTGGCCGTTATCGTGAGCCATCCTGCTATTGTCGTATGAAGCGATCCTTCGCTGCCTTCTTATATCCAGGTTGAGTTGATTTCCTTCTTAGCGCTGTCTAAGTCGATTTTAGTTCGATCTCTACAGGCATTAATCCACTGATTTTTAGTTGGATTTAATGCTGTTGCGCTGCTTGGTCTGGTTTTGCTTTAATCAATGCACTTTTCTATGCACTGCACCACGTTCACTTGGCGGACTGATTTTTAGTTCGCTTCTGTTCGCTGACTTTTTGTGTTTTTTATTTATCACAAAAAAATTTTTGTTATATTTTTTCACTTCACGTTAAGTTCGATTTGAATAATCACTGGACCCTCTTTAATTAAAAAGGATCCTACCGGCTGCGCCAATTTTGTTAAAGGAGTCGCGAAGGTTTAAAAAAATATAAATTATTTGCAATTAAACACGTCAAGCGGGTTTGGTGGGCAAAAATCAACTGAATATTCTTTATTGATAATGTTTTAAAGAAAGCTTAATTTAGGTTTACAAAAGTGCTTATTAGGTTTTCTTACGAACTACTCTGGTTGACATGTGTAAGATCGTTGGCCTCTAGTTAGCTTGAATTTAATAACGATCGATGAACTATGCATTTCCTGTTTATTGTGTTATATTGCTTATTTGGATTTTATATCTTCTTAGAACTTATTTTGGTTGGC
>VNJO01007716.1:0-23543 GCA_008042535.1 Drosophila tani
TTTTTTTTTTTTTTTTTTTTTTTTTTTTTTTTTATTTATCATTTGTTTATTTTCGCCGGAAGCGTTCAGGGCCATCTGAACTTAACCGGGCGTTTATAGGATGGGGTATATATACAATTATTTACAATTATTTAGGCATATTTACAAATTGTTAAGATTACAATATTAATGTATAACGCGGGAAGATAGATCGCTGGGGTGTAATCTCTTTAACCTTCTAAGAGATTGCGGGTCGGTCAGCCTGCTAGCCAGAGGGTTAGGATGAATTCTTAGCCTGTCTGAGTACCGTTGGCTGTGTTGGTTGAGGAGGTCGCCCACAGGAGTAAGTCGCAGGTCGTTTAGGATGGCCTGGTTTGTAACTTACCAGGGAAGCCCATATGCCCGTCGAGCAGCAGTGCCCCATATTTGGATCGCATATGTCCAGGTTGGCGTAAGGATTGCTTTGATCAGCAGGACCTTCGTTGAGAGCTGGAGGCTTTTGGAACTCAGGAGCCAATCGAGCTTCTGGAGTTTGCGTAAGCACTTGGCTCGGATTGCCGTGATGTGGGTGTTCCAAATGAGACGTTGATCCAAGTGAACACCCAAGTAGCAGTGAGAGGCAGCGTTTTTGATATTGTCACCATTAAAAGTATGAACGATGTTGATGACAAGCCTTAGAGTAAAGGTGACGCATGCCGACTTGTTACAAGGCTAAAATTTGCTAAATTAAAAATATTCAATATTTAGGCATGTAACTAGCCTAAAGGTATGCTACAACTAATATTGAATAAAAAGTGTAGCATACTTTTAGGCTAGTTACGAGGCTAAAATACGCTATATTAAAAATATTCAATATTTAGGCTTATAACTAGCCTAAAAGTATGCTACATTAAAAATTGAATAAATAGTGTTGCATACTTTTAGGCTAGTTACATGGCTAAAATACGCTATATTAAAAATATTCAATATTTAGGCTTATTACCTGCTCAAGCTGCCACATAGGTAGCAGTATACCTGTTAATTTTGAATAAATATACTTTTTTACATTCATAAAATTTAGGCTTATAACTAGCCTAAAAGTATGCTATATTAAAAATTGAATAAATAGTGTAGCATACCTTTAGGCTAGTTATAAACCTTTAAATTGGTCCATTTCAAGTTTAAATTATTATAAAAATGTTCTGTCTTAATGCCTTGTGCTATCTTTTCAAAAAAAAAAACCTGCAAGTATGCAATAACCTTGGGAACAAATTCCGGTTAATATAACATTTTGTAGCATACTTTTGGGCACATTTTCTATAGCATTCAAAAGAGATTTCTCAGATTATAAACGCCCGGTTAAGTTCAGATGGCCCTGAACGCTTCCGGCGAAAATAAACAAATTAAATGAAAAAAAAAAAGTAAATCAGATTATAAAGAATATTATGGAATTTGGAATGAGGGTGTGGGAATCAAGGAAATATTAATTGCAAAAAAATTGTTAAATTGAATTATTCCTGGATTATTTAGTGACTCCACCCTAGTATTTTATTTATCAAATTGTTTAGCTCCGTCAGATGTTAATTATTCCTGCCGAGCAAACCCATTTCGTTTCTCAAATTGTTTCATATCGACACGGCGACTTGGGGAAATATAAATATCTGGCCAACCCCCTTGGAAAAGCCCCCTGGAAAAGGAGCAGGGAGCTAACGGAAGATTGCACTCGTGTGTTCATTAAAACAATAAAAAGAATACACACACAGACACGCGGGATAGATACAGATACAGATGCGAATTACGGTTACAGATACGTAGATTCAGATACGGATGCGGATGCGGATACGGAGATACGGATCCGATGGACGGCTAATTATGATTTCTCCAAACTGACAGCGGTCAAAACAGCCTTGGGAGGTTATTATCGAGGGGTGGCTCCCTCACCCGCCGGTCGTGTGTCCATTTTTCCGGGGGACTTACCCCGGTCCAATGTCCACCGTCCACCGTCCAGTATCCAGTAGCCAGTTGCCAGTTGCCAGTGTGTCCGCCTATCTGTGCGTAACGCAACGTAATTACACAACATTCTTAGCCCGGGCATTTCGCCAGTGGCTATTTGCCCATTGGTTTTACGAGCGTGCTGCACTTTTGCGGCCATCATCGGGATTCAGGACATCAGAGCATCAGGCATCAGGACATCACGGCAGCCCAGCCTCAGACCAGGCTCATCAGCAACCCCGAAAAACTATCCCACACAATAACCGAACGAACGGCCGAATAACCGAAGCGGTAACTGTAACTGTTTACTGGAGGCTGTGCCACCTGTCCACCAAACGATTGTGTGGGTGTGCACTGCGGGAAAAAGGGGTAAAAAAGCAAAGAAAAATTAATGAATAACTAGGAAAATTGTTGGCGCCTTCAGGAGTTATTTCGGAGACTAAAGATAGTCACAAAAAAAACTTGAAAGCTTAAAAAAAAGGTTGAAAAATATGCTTGCATATTTAACTTTTTATTTATTTATCTTAAATAATTTAAAAAAGGTTCTACCTTAATATATAAAATAGATTTGTGTGTGTTTTTACCCTTAAGAATATCTCAAGACTTAAAAGAATATATTAATTATTTATTTATTTTATGATGGATTTATTTATTATAAGTTTTATTAGTTAAATCCTTCTGATATCTCCAACTTTAAACATCGAAATAAATATAAAGAAAATGCAGGTAGATTTCTTCGAGTGCCGTCCCTGTCCCAAGAATGTTATTAGCAGCTTGCGTGCAAAAACATTTATGAAATTCCCACCCCACACATGGGAGGAGGACATGGCCAGGAGGGATGTGGACATGGACATGGGCCTTGCCACTCTGTCTTTATGTGACGACGCAGAATGATACGAAAACGTTTCGTCATAAACTTCAATAATCGTAAATATAGATTTCTCCGTTGTCCATTCCCCCGTTCGTTGTAGGTTGAAATTAATAGTTTTAGGCTTTCGTCCTCGGC
Source organism: Drosophila tani (assembly GCA_008042535.1). NCBI lineage: Eukaryota > Metazoa > Arthropoda > Insecta > Diptera > Drosophilidae > Drosophila > Drosophila tani. The sequence goes on from VNJO01007716.1 coordinate 2,957, forward strand.
AGCATCGCATCGCATTTCATTTTCCTGCCTTTTTCTGCTCTTCCTGTTTGGTCCTGGTCAGTTATATGGGGGCTGTGTGTAATGCACATTTATGTGGCTAACAGTTTTATCGTTTCGTCAATGTCATAAATTCTGATCTGGTAGCCGAAATTGAACTTAATGCGACATAGACACCGCACCAAATGCGGCCAAAGGATGTACAGTTGCGCTGCAAGGATAAAAAAGATGGAAACAAAAAAGCGAAAAATTACAAAATAAATTAATTGTTAAATATAAATAAGGTAAACTATGAAATTAAAAGGATTTAAGATCCAAAAACCATTACCAAATCCCTTGGGTAACTCAAAATTACAGAATAATTTAATTGTTAAATATAAATAAAGTAAACTATGAAATTAAAAGGGGTGAAAATGCTTTAAGATCTAAAAACCATTACCAAATCCCTTGGGTAACCCGAGATCTCCAGCAAATGATACTGGGTAGTTGCCAATAATTACTCCGAATGATATATGCCCAGACACATCGATAATCTCGGGCCGATAAATTATAATGGGTGAATTTCGGACTGGTTTCCTGATTCCCTGATTCCCGATTCAGATCCTGGTTTGGGCTTATTATTTATGTGGCAATTAGCGGTGCAGGCTTTTAGGAACTGGCCAAAGGCGAGCGATTTTAATGACCATTTGAAGCGCATTTCGTTGTTGCCACTTTATTTTTATTTATTCGTTCGGCTTGGGTTGGTTTGGGGGAAACTCCTTATCAAGATGTTCGGTCGCCAGTTCTAATTGATAGGGCGGGCACGCCCACATTCTCGCCCACCCAAAGCGTTCGATATATTCGCGTGCTCATAATTTGAGCAGGGAAAAAAAATACAACGAAAAATACAAAGGGGGTCCGAAAAGCCGTGGAAAATCCACAAACACATTGTGTGCTAAATTACTAAATCAAAGGGGTGGTTCTTCGACCCGCGATTTTCAGCGGTAAGGGTCAGTTTATATATGTATATATACGGGCTTACTGGGAATTTGCACAATTTCTTGGTATATGTGTGTTGGCGTGTCGATCGCTCATAATTCGCTTTCGGCTCTCTGGACATGCAAGCAAACAAAATCGAAAATTCAGCACGAACATTATCGATAAAATTGCCATTAAAGCACCGCCACAGCACGCCTTATCGATAGTTTGCATCGCGTCGCGTCGCCTCGGAACGGAACAGGAACGGAAGTCGATTTGGATGATGAATGAAGCGCGATGAAATGGGGCAGATATAGCCGTAGCCCCATAGCCACAGTCATAACCCCAACTCTATTGTGTTTAGAAAATCTAGAGAGCTCCTCGACAAGTTAACCAAAGTAAGGGGTTGTTTATGCATAAAATTAATATAAAAAAAATATATATAAGCCATTTAAAAACCACTAAACCTTATACGTTTTGAAATAAATTAAAGTCTTTTGAAAAAGAAGAATTAATTATGGCATTATGACACTGCACTAAAGGCCTCACTGAAACGCATCAAGAAGAGGGCATGGTCACACAATTACTTGTTTTAATTTCAGGTTAAGCTTATAAAGAGCTTATTTTAAGGATTAAATACAAATATAACACTTTTATGCAAAGGTTTATTCAATAAATATGTTATTGCTTACCAAATCTATTTAAATAAGGTCACATTTTTGTTTTTAAACCACTTTAAAGAAACTCGAAGAAAACAATAAATTCTAGAGCTTAGCTGCGATCTCAATGACTCAATTTTATCCCTTTTATCTGCTCTATTTTCTCGACCCTCTCCACAAACACACATTTTTCCATTCTTTAAGCCGTTGCAAATAATACAATTAAATAAATTTACGTGCGCCACGCAATCTGCATACATAACTCGGCCCTCAAGGACCGTAAAAGGAGTGGGGCTCCAGCGCCTGAGAGTATGCAAGAATTCATAAAACTGCGGGCGAGCAAGTGAAGAAATCAAATGAGAACTCGACTCGGTTCAGTTCGGTTCAGTTCAATCATGCAAAGTGGCGGCGGCCAAACTACAAAAAAAAGAAAAGCGAAACAGCGGAAAAACTGAGGGAAAACCAAGGGTTAGGGGTTGGCGAGAGCATGACGAAAATATTGCCAACAAATGAAGTCATTTGCATGCATGACAATTGTTATTGCATATTTTTTGGCGCACGCGCTAATATCGAAATTGACAAAAATGCCCCAAAAACCGAAAGTTATCTGCTGATGATAAAAAACCCCCACTCCCATGGCAAAAAGAATTGAACAACTACCCCTCTCGGTCGACAATGAAATTTATGCCATATAAAGAACTATAAACGTCTATAAAAAATATAAAGAAATACCCGGCAGCGAGGCAATAAAAATGAATTGGCGACAACTCCGGATATTTGAGAATATGCTATCTACATAAAGGCGGAAATCGCCCAAAAGAGCGAGAGATTTAACAGCATTTTGCGGCTTGTCTGGATTTTCTTTTCTTTTTTTTTGAGGGCTCTATATGTTCGAAGGGGTCCTTTTGAATCGGAAAGGGTTTAGGAGTTGGCAATCTGCTCCAGATTGATCGCATATTTAAGTCGAGATGAAGTCATCTCGATTGAATTGGATTCAAGAAGGGGGTGGATTATGGCAGAAGGCACTGGCAATGTCAATGGATTTATTAGAATAAAATAAGGAAGGGAATTGGTTATTATATTATATTATTATATTATATTCAAAATTTATAAATATAATAAATTATGTACAAGCTATTATTTAAATAAATATTAAAATAGAACTTGCAACTCTTGATATATTTATTTTGCATTTTTATTTAAGATCCTACCAAGTTGTTTCTATTTTATGAATAATGTTTACGCGTTTCTAAATTAATTAGAAAACAACATATGCTTACCTTGACCCTCGTATATGATATATTAGAGAAAAAATGAGCCCAATTAAAGACGTACATATTTCGGTTATTTCAGTTATTCCGTGTCATTTAATGCCATTTGGTTTTACCAATTTCGGTGCGAAAGGTGAAAATTAGAGCTCGTTTTAGGGGTAATCGGGGGTGGTAATAATAAAACAACACGCCCAAAAGGTGCAGTCGATGTCAGTTGGCTTTTGGCTTTGACATTTGATGAATTACACGCATTCAACTACACATCTAATTAGACTGGGGACACACTTTTATTGCACACTCACTGGACTGAGGACGGTGCGCGGTGTGTGTGTGTACCTTTCGAGGTGTGTCCCGGCGATTTTTCACACCACTTGCGGTGGCTGCTAATTAATTAATTAGCTTGATGACAAAACAAACTCGCTGCTGATGAGCTCGAACCGAAAGCGAACTAATGGAAATTGAAAATGTAAATTTAAAAGTAAAAACTAAAGCGATGTCAAGGTTATTGGCAATGTTTGAGCTTAAGAAATTGCTTGGGAAATGTATCTAAAAATTTAACTCTAACATTAATATTAATCCTGGAGTTTGAGCTTCGCCTTCTATCAATTTTATATTTTTAAAATATTGGCAAGACATAAAAATCAATACTTCCGCCACCCTCCATTTTTTAATATTATTTTTTTTAAATATTAATCTTGGAGTTTGAGCTTCGCCTTTTCCCAATTTTATATTTTACAAAATCAATAATTCCGCCACCCTCTCTTTTTTAATATTCTTTTTTTTGGCACCCACCACATTCCCGGAGGAACACTCTCAAGGCCGTTTATCATTTGCGGCTCATAACTTTGTGCAATATGCATAAGGCGAATCGGGGAATAACACACCACCCACACCCGGAGAAAGAGCCACCCGCGGCGCATGTGAAAATGCAAAGCTGTCAATGAGTTATGTTTGGCGCTATCATAAAATTTGACAGGCCTCCTCCCGATTTCCGATTTTTCGGCGCGGAAAATGCAAATGTCAGCAGCTTGTGTGGCAGCGGCAACGGCAGCGGAAGCGGAAGCGAACATTTAAGAAAGGCTCCCCGTCTTCTTGGGCTCACTCTCCAAGTGTCTGCCTGCGAAGTTAATGCCTACACTGGGCGGAAAGGGGGCTAGAAATATAGATATTAAATATAGGATATTAATCAAATATAAATATTAAATATATGATATTAAAATAAATTTAATTGTACTTATATTTCCTGAAAATATCAAGCTTCTTTGATTTACCTAAAATACTATTTAGTTTATTCTTTATTTATATTTTTAACGTTCTTAATAGTATGTTAAATAAATATAAATTAAAATATAGTCTGTATTTAACACACTTAATGGTCCCCTTTATTTATCAGTGCATAGAGTGAAAGTGTTGAGGGATTATTGGGCAAACGGAACGGAGCACGGGGTAGCAGGGGGTAAGGATGTGCGCCACTCGACGACTCAGCATCCTTATTGAAAATCAATGACGTCATGTGGCGCAGTTGTCTGCCTAAAATTGTGAAAAGGGTTTCGCCAGCGTAAAGATATTCATATATATATTTTATTTTTGCCATTTTCCATCCTTACTTTAATAGCAACAAGTTGCAGTTTCTGGCCAAAATCTCATTTGAATTTTGCTCTCGCTGCCACAAAGTAGGCAACAATAAAATCTAATGCACACTGTGTCTGTCTGCGTGTGTGTTTGTGTCTGCATTTTGCATGTGCAATATTCAACAATTTTCGCACTTATTTTTGAGTATTATCGAAAAAGTTTTCCCATCATCGAAGCGCAAGCGGCAATTGGCCAAACAACGCACGTTTTTCCCACCCTTCGAGCACGGGTTACGTGTCCGATTGTGAATGGGAATATATCCATTATAATTACCCAGACTCCCAACTACTAACTAACTAACTCTGTGCATATCCCGGCAAAAGTTTATTGCCAATTTTTGGCCAATTTCGGGCAAGCGTTGCAACGTGTTTGTAGTTTTGTTGGTATTTTGGTGGCGAGAATAAATAATTATGTGAGTTATTATTTTTGAGTTAGTTTCCTTGTTTTTAAATTTAAATTTATATATTATGAAACATATTTGGAGTCTCAAGATGATTTTTTAGTGGGTAAGAAACACCGCAAAAAATATAAATAAATATTTGTGAATATTAAAAACGTCTACAATTTACTTTTAATAAATATTCACGTTTAATTTAAATTTTTAAAAGCCAAAAACTGTGGGTAACTGGAGTCACAGTCATCGATACTTCCTTTCCATTAGGGTTGGAGATTTTTTGGGATTTGAATAATCAGTTCTGGTGGCCCAACCCTCCTTTAAAATCACCTGAAATCCGCCCAATCACTCAGCCAACTGTTCATTTTGCAGCTTCCCCTTTTTTTCTATTATTTTTTTTGCTTTTTTGCTTCGGTTTAACGCTTAAATTAGTCCAAAAAACACCAAGGATCAGAAGATATCCCAACCCCCGGAAAGTGGCCGCCACCACCACTCTCACTCCGACCAGGACTACCTATGAAAATATTTTAAACATTTTCCGGCGGCGCGTTCTTGACAGCCGCAAACTGAGGATGGAAAATGGTAGAGAAATTACCAGAAAAAAATATTCATTTCACTTTATTTTTTTTGCTGCTTTTCTGATAATTTTTCCTCTCTTTTTGCCTCTTCGTTTGTTAATTTATAAAAAACGCTTGAGGCGGAGTCGGGGGCGCCAAGGTGAGGCCAAGTGTCGCCTGGGCGGTGGATGGTGGGCATGGGAGGGGGGTGAGTGAGCGGTGAAGGTGCGAGACATGAGCGGTGTAACATTGGTGGTGGAACGAGGCAAACTTCAAACGAGATAAATACAATTTCCATTAGGCCTCGCGGAAAATCCCCTCGAACCACATTCATACTTCTTCTTATCCATATACAAGTACACTCCGAAAAAAATAGGGGCTCAAGGTGTTGTTAATTTCTAGCTTATTGAAATATAAGAACATAATAGAAAATATGAGACAAATAAATATTGTGGGATAACTTTTGGGGTTCACACTAACTTATTTTATTTAGTAATTACATATCTTATTTATTTAATCTTTTATTTAATTGCGAATCTTTATTATTTAAATATATACCATATATATATTTTTATTTATCTATTTATCTATTTATATAGTTATTAATTTATTTGATGACTGCTTATCCTAGTGCGATTTTAAATTAGAATTTTAGGCTTAGAAAAACTTGCACTTCATATTTTTAACCTTCACATCCTTTGACCACCACTTTCTCTCTGTGCATATATGCAGAAATTTCACATTGTCAGTAATTCCACCGCCCCCCCACCACTTGAGGTTTTTTCCTATTGATTTTAGGGCTTTTTCACAGTTTTTTCCCAGGAAAAACCCGGAAACGCCAGAGAGAGCCCAACCCCTAGGACCTCGGACCTTCTTCGTTTTTCTGTTTTACGTTAATTTTTTAATTGTAAATATTGCCCAGGGTCGAATTTTTCATCTGGGCCCGCAGTTGTCCCTGCTCAGCCCCTGCTGCTTGTCCTTCAATCCGCCTCAAGGTTCATAATTTTCCCCCAGCTCCGAACCCCGAACCCCCGCGATGTTTACATAATTTGTACGTTACAACGCGCACACGAAACATTTTCCGTTTTTTGGGCTACTTTTGCTCGAAATTTTTAATAGATTTCCGCGTTTTTCGCGCTTCCTGGGAAATGTACGCAGTTGTTCAAGAATTAAATCCAAGAACGATGGGTGGGAGTCTGGGCCCATCATCCGATTTTCCTCGATTATTTTTATGTTGATTGCCGTTTTTATCGGCCGCCCAGCTAATTGCAAACTATTGGATCACACACACACAACACACACGATGGTTGTCCCGTTATGATACCATAAAGTAGGGTTATGGTGATGTCCGATTTTGGTTCCGGGGGTATTAGAAATTATGACGGGGCCCCCTGGGCAAGACGCAGACAACGATGGCTGTAAATCCTGGAATTTATAGAGAGAGAAGGTGGGAACTTTGTCTGTTAAGTGTATTTTGTGCCATATATAGCCAGATATATATGTATTTATACATACGCATCTCCGGAAGTCACAAATAGGTGGCCATAAAGTATACAATAAAAGTGGGAGCCAGGAGGGATGTGAGGAGTAGCAGGTCCTGGAAATCGGTGTATGGAATTGGAAAATGTTTCTGAATTTTATATATTTTGTACTCACATTTTCTCCAACGAATCTTTCTTTTGCAGAAAGGTATTTTTTTTGGAAATTTGTATATTATTTTTGTATATATATCTATGCTGCAAATCCCTGAAATATTTACTAGACAGCAGAAAGGTATTTTTTTGGAAATTTATATATTATTTTTATAAATATATTTATGCTGCAAATCCCTCAAATATTTACTAGATATCGATGGCCCACTCCCTTCAAATTTTTCCTGGCCGCTCTCATGTGAAGGTCACGCCGCTAAAGGTCGTCGGCGGAGAAAGCCGAGAGGGAAAGTCGTCGCTTTTTGGCTAATGAAAAAGAAATAAAAGTGTCGAGTGCATTATTGCCACACACACTCGCCGGCACACACACAACACACATATGCTCATATCATCTTCCCTGGTAATTGTTGAAACATTTTTAGTGCTAGTCTGCGTGCTACGTGTCCCTCAACCCAACCCCCTCGACCAGTGGCTATTATTTTGCACTTACTATAACATGCACATAAATATTTTTGGCCTGCGCTCCCCATTTCATGTATGTGTGGCTATTTTATTGATACTAACACACACACACACACAGGCAGGCACAGGCACACACGCGCCCCCATAAAAGGACATGGAGTGAATTTTTGCCGGGGATTTTCCCTCGTTTTTATTGTCGCCTTGGCGAATCTCTGTCAAAAAGCAATAATCATCAATTCTGATTCCTTTTTTTTCTTATTTTTTTTCCCCCGTTGCTTTTCGGCAAGGACATTGCCGTCTGTTGGCGGCTCGATTTGATATCAAATTGATTATAATTTATTTCGGCACTGCCTTCTATTATCCTGGCTAATTGTCTGGGCCTTCTTGAAGTGGAGTAAAGTCAAGAGAAATGTTAGGAAAACGATATTGGGAAGTTATTTTACTCAAGTTACTTTCCCTTAAATTTATATTAAGTTGCTTCAAACATTTCTTTTTTCTGCTCAGCTTTAAAAGTCAAATTCAAAATTTGAAATAGCAGCCAAAATTTGCAATCAAGTTAGCCTGGAACCCTACTGTCACCTCACCTTACGGAGCCCAATGCCTTATAGTCTCATTGTATAACAAACACCCATCGGAGTCGATTCTATTTTTTGTAAAAAAAATATTTGTAAAATCTTATATAATTTTATATAAAGAAAAAGAACCTTGTGTGTGTTTATTTGTGACCATTTGTGACCATTTGTGACCATTTGTGACTCGAGATTTGGAGAAAAGATGCCGTGGTGGGACTTGAATGGTGAGTACAAAAACTGGTTTACTTGAGGCGTTCAGAGTTTAGGTTTCTGTTTCGGCTTTGGTTTTGCTGTGGGTCCCGTCTCCCTTCAGGAGTGCCCACCTAAATTACTTAATTTTAATTTCCGGAGGCGCTGCTTAATCAGCAACTATTAATGCTGCACTTGGCTTATTTACGAGCTGCAAATGACTTCCATTGAGCGCCGTCCGCTGTGTGGGCAGCATGAGTTCCTCGTTGGTCGCTCTTATTTTTCCTTCGGAAAGGGAATATTTTTTCCTCTTTAAATCGGTTTTATTTTCTCTGATTTTTAATTTAATTCTGACTCTTATTCCAAGGCCTACTAGAAAGCAGTCGTAACTGACAGATAAATGCTAATCACAATTCGATTTTTATCCTTCAACTTTTCCCCAATCACTTTTCCTTTCTTTCCCATTATTCCCCCCCTTCTTTTTGGGTTATTTTGCCCACAGTTTGTCACACTTAATTAAAGAAAATTTTAAGCACTTTAGATGTCAATTTGTGCCCACTTTCCGCCATGCCCGCGATGCGATGACAGTCCTGTCGCTCCGCGCTTTGGCCCATCAAAAGCCAGGCCGAGAAAGTAAAAAATAAGGCATCAAAAAAAAACCAAGAACCAAAAAAAGGAGAAACGAAATGGTTTAATTAAGTTGAAACCCTTTCGTGCGTGCCTGCTCCTGGTCCAAAGTCCCGGGCTCTTCGGTTCGACTCCAAGTGCAAGTGGCCCCGTCGAGTGGCCGCCAAGTCGAGTCCGAGTCGGGGGCGTGTTAATTTCCAAGGTGTTTGCTATTCCAAGCTGTTTCCGTTCTAATATAAAAAATCAGCGTAATTAAAAATCAAATGATTTTTTCTCCCGGCGACCGGGAGACGACGACAGCGAAATATCTTCATTAATTTTGCTCTTTTGCTGCGGGACATCCTTCGGCCCCAGTCTCCATTCTTTCCAATTCATTCAATGCTGCACAATTTTTAACTCATTAATTGGTGTGGGCGCAACCCTTTTTCGCTCGAGTCCCCTTTTTTTTCCCTTCTGAGGGAAAATGTCCTGAAAACGGAGCCAAGTGATTTATTTGTTTAATCCTTTTCATTTTCAACCGATTTCTTTTTATTTATTTTCTTGCCCGGCCACTTGAATTGTTGCTGATTAGAGAAAAGGCAGTCCTTTCTGAAATTGGATGAGCTTCATTTATTAATTTGGGAGTTATATTGGCTTTGCCTCGTTCTTAAAGAAATTAAAGCTAGAAGATTCTGTATTTAAATTCAAGAAAATATCCACCTAATTGATTCGTTATCGATTCGCTCTGAGCCACAAAGAGTTGTGGTTGCAAAAAAGAAACCAAATCCAAAGGCCAAGATCGACAGACGACTGGCAACTTGTTTAGCTGATTTTAATCCGCATTCGATACGGTAACAATTTTTTACCTCATCACTCTGGGCAACCGGCTAACCGAGTGGCCCTGAATCTTTTCAAGCATCTGGTTCTGGCCGGGCTCTGGCTCTCTGGGATACTGACCAGATATTCCCTCGGCTTCCACACCAATCAAGAGACGAGAGCATTTGACATTCGCATAACTTCCGATTTAATCCCAGCGCGTGAACGTTGTCGTTGTCGTCGATCCTCATCCTTATGTCCCAATCTTAAGAGCCAAATGCACTGAGCTTATTATAAACTATATTATTTAACAAAAAATATAATCTTAATAGAAATTAAATTGATAAATCTAATTCTACAAATTGATAAATATTTCACGATCTAAAATGAATTATTTCATATCACTAACACCACAAATTAGTATTTTTTTTAAACTATTTAAATATAATATTAGTATACAAGCATCAGATTTTAAAATTAATAAATTTAAAGGTAATCAATGTAATAATATTAACAAATATTCACGAAAAGAATACTCCAAGAATAAAAAGTATCCCACCTTTTCTTTCTGTGCCTGGCCTCCTTGGTCCATCTGCTGAGTTATGCGCTTCTGTGCGTTGTCGTATTTTGTAAGCTTTTACGCGCCGGCTACCAGAGGCTCGAGAAGCCTCATTCCCACTCAGTCCCAGTCCCCTCTCCAATCCGAATCCGATCGAGCATCGTCGTCGTCGTCGTTGAAGCGATAAAAGATCAATTTAGTTGCGCCAGAGCCTCTCGCCGCTGATTTAAATCCGATCATTGCGCGACGATTTGATGCGAACTGAAACATGCACAAGGAATTTGCAATTATCGAACATCAAAGGACCCTCCTCTCCATCGATTGCAGCCTGGGAATCTCTGTCTGATTATGGGTTTTGTGATATTAAAATGGTTTAATTGGTTAAGAACCAGCTTTGCTAAGATCAATAGGTATTTAAATTAAAGGAAAATTATTTAAAATAAGGAGCTTAAGCTCTCGGCATGGGAAAAATCAAATAGCAAAGAACTACAAATTACATGCCGAAATGCACTTCAATACAAAGCACTTGGGTAAACACACACAGACCAGACAAGTTGGTAACATGGTAAAAGGAGGAGGTGGCACACCTGTGGACCTGCTCCGAATTTTCCTGCTTTCCTTTCGACGATGTAAACCTTAAGGTATTTTGCGATAATTGCACTTTGCTGTTGTTGCTTCCCGGCTTCCGTTGCTCCTTCGTCCTTGGCGAAGAAAGAGTTGCCAACTTCCACCCACTTTCCCAGTGTCTGTGCCCAAGACAAACAAAAGACACACACAACTTGTGTGTCTGGCACATGTCTTCCACCTATTAATAAAGAGCGAGAAACTTCGGGCCTGGGGTTTCCATATCAACTTGTTTGCCCTCGTAGCCGGTGACGACTGTACTTACTACTTAATTAATTCAAATCTTGCTAATTGCATTTTATTTGCCTTCGCCTGCGCAGATTTCAAGTTTTTAATTGCAAATCCCTTCTAACTATATGGCGTCGCTCGTTACAGGTTTTTTTTTTACAGAGGACTCATAGATATTATTTATTTTTTAGATCTACCTGCACTGACTCTCAGTTATTATTTATTTTTTAGGTCTTCCTGAAAACGCAACACTGACTGATCAGCCGGACGCTGATCAGGAAAATGATGGCGGGATGGGGTTCTTTGTGCTGGTGATGCACCTTCTGGCGCTCGTGGGGTTGTACTTGACAGAATACTTGCAGGAGCGCCGCGAAGAGGTACGTATAGCCCCCGCTTAGCCAGAGTTCCTTTGTCCTTGATTTGTTAACCTTTCCAGAGAGAGGCTATGGCCATCCTTGAGATCTACTTCATTGATTATGATGCGCTGGATCGCGAGCTTCGCATCTTGACCGGACGTCGTTGTGCGGAAGCCGCCTAAGAGGCCAGGGATGGGCACCTCTTTGCGGATGCCGGAGCCAATGGCTATACAACACTGGATCCGATTCCAAAACAAGCCAATCCATACTTTACAATAAAACTTAACCACGATCGGAGTATAATACTATAATATAATATATAATACTACTAACTGCCCTACTGGGCCATACACTGTTTTAAGGACACACTAGTGTGTCCTCGCAGGTCCCTGGATGTCCAGCTGTCACGAACCGGTTGGTGGTGGACCGCCTAATGGAGCTCGGGTCTACTGTGTGGGATGGACGCTTGGAAATAAAGGGACTTGTATTTTATTAAACACAAATTTATGCCTTTACTTGACTGTCAAATATCGCAAATGGCGAGGAATTCGGGATGGTGCACTGGGAAAAAATCAGTAATGCAAACTGCCAAATAAGGACTTGGGAAATTTAATGTCTTGCAAAATTATCTGTGAAGAGGTTTTTTTTTAAATTGAAGTTTCCTGAAGTAACAATTAACAATTTTGAGGTATAAGAAATATTAAATCCATCGGATAGTTTTCCAATTTATCTCTTTAATTTTCTCTGAGTGCAGGGCCACAGCATGGCACTGAGTCCCCGTTAGACAATAGTGTCCTGCCTTCTTGGGGCAAAGGATGTGCCGGAGGAGGAGGAGGGGGAGCTGTGGTGATGGCCCATCGACGAACCCTGTCTCTGTTGGTTTTTATGCGTTGTTCGTTTTGTAATTAAGCGACGCACTTGGTTGGATTTGTATTTGTATTTGGATGCGGATACGAACTGGGAATGGGAATGTGCTTTTGGGATGTGCTTTAAAGGGGGACTGGAACTGCCACTGATGGACTGACTGGCCATGAATATATTTGCACTCCCCTTCCCCCGGCTGCCGGATGTCGATATATACGCTCGTATATATGTTCGTATATAGTTTGCGGTCAAAGTTGGCGTTTGACATTTATGCCGGATGTCAAGTCCAAGGATGTGTCCCAAGTAGCCGAGTCCAAGGAGTCCAGAAGGTCCATTGTCATCATCAGTGGTGTCCATTTTGTGCTTGTTATTGTCACTTTCAACTCTTCTTTGTTCGTTTTTTGTGTCCGAACGATATCAATATCGGGAGGGGGTTTTTGGCCAAGGTTCTGGGAGTTAACCTTTTCCGGGCCCTGGCCAGTTATTGTTTGTCTCGTTATAGTTTCTATTCAATCGAGTCGGGACGGCAAATGCACCCCGGAGGGCATTTTCATTTTCATTTCCACTGCTAGTGCCACTTCCACTAGTTGTGTTATTTGTGTATTTGACATTTGGCTCAAGTGTTGCTGACTTTTCGGTCAGTTCTTTCTTTGTTTTGGCCTTCTCTGTGCCCTGTTTGTGGCTTCTGTTGTGCTCTTAATTAAAGTTTGGCCAACTGTTTAATGCTCAATGGATCGGCCAGCCTGGGGTCATAATGCGACTTTCATATTGGTTGGGGTCAATGGGGAATAGGAATACATATTGAAAGCTTTTAGAAAATAGAAACGTTTGAACTGCAACCTTTTTCTTGTATTTTAAACTTTTTCCTAAGAGCCAATGATTAATAATGCTTAGCTTAGAATAGTTCCTCTTATATTCCTTCAGTTTTTTCACTGGTTTTTTTTTCCACCACGTCCTTTTTTTGTGTGGTGCCGGAACCTTTTTACGATGTCCTGGGAGCCAAAAGAGCATCACGTAGCGAATCACTTAACTTGATTCCATGACCGCCCCCCATTTCGCTTCGCCCCTGATGAGGCTGATGGCACAATGGGGAATCCCCGGGAAACGGGAAACAACAATGGGAATACTGGGAGACTGGAGACTGGAAATAATTTGCAGTTATTCGAGGCAAACACGCAAATGCGTTCGAATCAATTGTCCGATTGCGCCGATTGTTCAGATATTTTTTTTCCCTTCGAGCCTTGTTTTAGCCGCAAAAAATGCGTTCAAATTGAAATGAAAAGCTCAGCGTGCATCGCATCCCAAATGAGGCAGAGAGAGAGAGAGAGCGGGGGTGTGGCTGAAAATTCCTTTTTCTTTTTGAGCCAGGGTATGTTGTATGGGGAAAAAGTGTTTGTAAAAATAATTATTCTATGCTGTATTGGTTTAACAAATATTTATAATAAAAACTTAATAGTTTGTTAATTTTTTATCTTCATAACGTATTAGTTTACTATTTAAATAGCCTATTTATATATTACAAAATATGTTAAACTTAATTATTCAGGTATATCACTATAGCTTGCTTCGTTGGGAATTTGTTTGTAATGCGAGTAGGGTCACTCCGATTAACAACTTTTGTAACTAAAAATTAGCTCAAGCTAATAAAGTATTCAATTATTTACCTTTCTTAATTAAATACTATTTATTATTATATTTATTTATTTAGTAAGTATTTAATAATTCACTTTTATTAATTATATACTATTTATAACTATATTTATTTAGTGAGTAGTGGGCATCTCTTAGTCCGGACATTTTTCCCTTCCAGCTTTTTTGTTTTTTCTGGGTGCGTGCCGTGTGCGGTTAGAGGGTTTCACTTTCACTGCCACTTCCACTTTCACTGTCGGCAGTGCAACTTTTACCCGCAAGGAAGGGGGCGTGGCGCAGAGAAGAGGCTGGTCAACCGGCGGCACGTGCCCTAATATTATTTTTTTTTTTGGGTATCTCGATTCCTTCTGGTTTTTTGTGTTTTTTCTTTGGTTTTTTTTTTGTCGGTTGGCCTATAAATAATTTGCGGCAGACGCTGCTCAATGAGTTTGCTTTTTGTCAGTGATGTCATTTGTAAATGGCATGTTATCAATTTTCGAGATGATTGAATCAAGTGATTTGTGTGCGTGCCAAAAGGGAGTTCTTGTCCGAATCCTTGGGAATGGGCACATACTGGACACACCACAGACACTCCTTTTGAAGTCGCCTGTCTGTTGATCTTTGGGCTAAGAAAAATATCCATCCTTAGACGGAGTTTGCCGGTCGGCTTATTAAGAGATTATCAATTTCTTTTGATGCCCCGTATGTGGATGGGAAAATATGGAAGGTAATGAGGGAAATTGAGCCGGGATAACGAGGCTAATGGCAGCCAGCCAGGCAGCTGGGGAAAATCTGGGGGAAACCTGCACACATCCATCACAGCTCTTATTATTTTTCCTTTTTTTTTTGGGTAGAGGGAATGGTGCCCGAATTGACTTGCAGCAGCTGCGACCGTTGTCTCATTGCGAATGCACAAAGACAAAGTTGTCCAGGCGCCGTTTAACCCTCTGAAGCTCTCTCCTCTCAGCACCAACTTAACCCCTTTATGCCTGCCCTTTCTGCATGTCCTTTCCTGCATTAAGAAATTAAAATATGCCCTAGAAAAATCCAGGGAAAAGCGTTTCGGCGCTGGAGAGCGCTGCACATGTGGTGCCGGTGCCGGGTGCCTGCTTTTCCACCCACTTTCCTCCTAGATTTTCCAAAGCCCTTAGCCCCTCGCTCCTTCCCCCTCTCAGCAGCAGCAGCAGCAGCAGCAGCGGTGTTTGCCGCGCAAGTGTTTTGTTATTTTTGCGGAAGTTTTGTAATTGCGGAAACGGCAACTGCTTCAGTTGCAGCCTCAGCCTCAGTCTTAGTCCCAAGTCCCATCGCCAGATTGTGCACTTGGCAAAAAAAAAAGGTATTAAAAATTGATAAGAAATATAAATTGATTGGAATGTAATATATTTTATCATCAGAAACCCTTTGAAAATTAATTTGTATATTTTGTTACTTGCTAAAATTCTTTTATTTGGTGAAACCTTTATGTAAACTATATTAAAATATTGAAAAAAGCTATTATCATTTCTTTTAAACATTTTTAAATATTTCTTTTGAGCATTTATAGATTTTTAAGAATTTAAAAATTAATTTGGACATCTTGAGGTCATGCCACAATTTTTGTAATATTAAATGTATATTAAATTATTTATAAAAGCTATTATCGTTTTTTATTTTAAACAAAAGCTATTCAAAATTAATTACATATATAAATAGAACTTAATGTAATATATTTTACCATAAGAAACCCTTTCAACATTAATTTTGATATCCTGAGGTGATGCCACAATTTTTGTTAATCGCTAAAATACTTTAATTCGGAGAAACCTTTATCTTAACTATATTAAAATATTGAAAAAAGCTTTTATCACCTGTTTCAAATATTTTTAGATTTTTCTTTTAGGCATTTTTAGATTGTTAAGAATTTTTATACACGCTCAAAACTTTTAAATGCTGTAATATAATTTTTTTTAGCAAATTCCTTTACAGTTTCTCACAGACTAAACCTTGTTTAATTTCCCTCCGTGTAAGTCCCTTGTTGGCTCAGCTTCATTCTGAGCTCCGATTTCAGCTGCAGCACTATAAATATATTTAAGTATATACAAGTATAAATATATATATATATATATATATGTATATATACAGAGCTCGAGTGTTCGATATGCGGCCCGTCGACAACTTGCTCCTTCGGGTGTTTGGGTCCTGGTGCTGTTGCTGCTGCTCGGCTGCTCGGTAGGTAAACTTGCAGAACTTCAAGTTATGGACGCGTAAATTGAAAATACACATGAGAATGCACACAGGCCCACACACACACACACACGAGCACCGCGATTTTCCCGGCTTTCCTCGCGCTCCGCCAAAAGCATTGCAACGGTTCGTGGAACGCGGTCGCCACATTATTGAAACTATAAATTTCTAAAAGCAATCTTTTGCGGGCAGACAACAGGCGATGCAGGGGAGCTTCGGGAAAAACTAAAGGGGGTGCTAGGAGGGGTGTGTGTGTGTGTGTTGTGTTTGTATTTGTTTTTGCCCTGTGTGTATCGCCAGTTGTAGTTGTAGCCCGCCGGCTGTTAACGCTTTTGCCACCGCGTCGATGTTGTGGTCGAAAAGTTTTCTCATTTCGCATGTGCAGGCGCGTGTTTCTTGGCCCTCCAGCCTCAAGTTGCCGCCCCCTCGTGACCCTCTTAGCTCGGGCTCAGGCCACTCCCCCTCGAAGGACTATGGGAATCCTTGACGAGGCCCCGAATATCGCGGGGTAATTGGCTTGCTCGGGAATTGGCCAAGAAGTTGGCTTCCTCGATTGATTAATGCTCGCAAATGTTGGCTGGTTATTGTTTTTTAACTCTTCTGGCATTTGAAAGCATTTCGAGAGCTTCCCAAAAAAAAGGAAGTATTATCCCTTATGCGGTTATGACACTGCATTTGATATAATGTCAAGGAAAAAGTAAGAAGCTGTAGCGGGATGGCAAACTTACCTATATATAGTTATATAGTTACTTATCTACTTACTTTTGTACCTATAATTATAATTACTTATTATCTGTGCTACATGAAACCCCTAGGAGTGGGTTTTTTCATTAAATTTAATTTAATTTATTTGTTTCGCTTTTCCTTGTGTTACAAGCTATAGCTTATATTTATGGCACAAGTCACAAGTTATTATTTATAGAATTGTTATTAATATATTCTTAAAAACTAACATTTCACTTTATTTTATTACAATTTTATGTTCTTTACTCTAACATTTAAGTTCCTTTAGTTTCATTTAAGATAATATATTTATGCTGGCTCCTTTATTAAGACAAACTTTGCTATAATTTAAAGTCATTGCAGAACAGCTATCCTTCTCCCGTGTGAAACCAGCCCCACCATCGATCGGGACAGTTCCAATTTGCCTGCCAATTAATTTGGGATTGATTCGCGTGCCCAATTGCCATTTCCAATTCCGCCATTAATCAAATCTTGAGCAATTTCCCACCGTCTCACCGCGTAGCATTTTCCATTTTCCACCGCGACGTCTTCTTCCGACTCTCTCTCTCTCTCTCTGGTGGAATCAAATTATAGCAGATTTCCCATTAGTTTTAATGGAGGTGCGCGCTCGGCGGCTATCAAAGCGCTGCAGGTGAAATGCGGCGAGCGTTTCGATAGACAATTTCCCGCCCACTGCCCCCTGGCTGGTCATTTTTATGTTCGAGCTGGCTTTTTCTCATTTTCCATTTATTTACTTTTTATTATTATTGTGGGGGGCGAGCGAGAGCGGAACAGGAAATATCCTTCGGTCGCCTTCGGTCGCCTTCGGTCGCTTTCTCTCTGTGTTTTTCGGTCTTATAAATGACAACGCCTCATCGCGCAATTTGTTTACCTTACATTTGGCCAGCATCCCTCTTTCCTTCCTTATATTTTTTTTCATCAATTCCAAAATTGCTACATTAGTGTTGCCCACTTAACAAGGTTTTCCCGAGCTCTCGGGCTTCGCATTTTTTGTTTCTCGATTTCTCCGCGTTTTTTTACTCACTTTTCCCCGCTGCGTATTAAAATTAGTGATTAATTTTTACGCTCAAAATATGCAAATGCGTTGCATTGATGAATACATTCACTGGGGCACACGGTGGGCAAAGTGGGCGTGGCGCTACTTCATTTTCTACTTCATTGCCAAAGTTCGTCGTCCGCTGGGAATTCTGGCCGAGCGCAGAAAATCCACCAGGCGACGTCGATTTTTACGCTCGACGCTCTTCCTCAAGGAAATGAAAAATTTTTATGTCATATTTTCGTGCGTTTCTTTCCACTTTTTTTCCTCCTTATATTTTTTTTTTTTTGCCTGGGCCGGCGGCTAAAATTGATTATGGATGAACGCAGCCGCCATGGACCGGGCGCAATTAACATTACTTTTAATTCGCCGAGCGCCTTGGACCGCGCTAATGAAGCATGCAAATGGAAAAGCCAGGGGAAAAGTTGATGTCCTGCTTAACTTGATTTTCCCTATTAGTGTCTAATTTTTAATGTATTTTCTTGGCGGCAATTGATATGCAAATCAAGGGAAATAAAGAAATATAGAAATATAGAAATAATATATAAATATATAAATCACTGTGGACGGCAGTCCACGTAGTGACGATGAGCACCGAGACTGTGGTGCGCAAGGAGACTACTATATACAGCCGTAGAATTGAAAATCTGCTACGATAGTCCGATCAGAACCATTTATATCTTGATCGAAAGGTATTGTAAACCTCTTTGAAACTGCATACTAAGATTTTTCAAAAACTGATAACTTTAGGAGAAATGAGAGTGAAAGTGCGAAATTGACAATTTTGAAAATTGGAGCAATTGGGGCCGGTTGAGCAAAAACCCCCAAATTTTTAAGGTTGTTGTGATCTAGCTTTAAATNACGCGTCGAATGACACCTCGATCGTCCTGATCCGATACTCCGTTCAAAATATATTCAAAAAATATTCAATAAACAAGATTTTAACGGCTCTTCCGAAATGAAAACGTTTGTCCTGTTGTTTGTCTGTGGGTCTGTGGGTCTGTCTGTCTGTCGATTTTTTTGTTTTAGAGTCCTGGAACCACTTTTATTTTAATTAACTGCTCGAGCTGAACATTTTTTGTTCTACGACTTTTTGGGTTTCCCGCTAGTTTGACGGGAAAACAGCTAAAAAAGCTAGATTTCCCGCTAGATTTCTAAACGACTAAAGCTACAGAAACGTGCTATATGTCGTTAGAAAGGTATTTTGAAATTAATAATTAATTTTTTTTAATTTTTGGAGTTTTCTTAAAAATGGCTCTAACGATTTCTGGGAAAATTCGCTTTCTCGAGATATTACTCATTAAAATTAGTAGCTTGTAATGTATTATACATACATTTATGTATAAACTCATGTAGAATCATATAGAGACGTGCACAATGCAATAAAATTTAAAACCATCGAAGGAAATTTAATATAATTTAAATTTAAGAGAATTCGTTCAAATTTGTTATACCCTTGCAGAGGGTATTATAATTTTGACCAGATGTTTGCAACGCATTGAAGGAGGCATCTCCGACCCCATAAAGTATATATATTCTTGATCAGCACCACCAGCCAGTCGATCTAGCCATGTCCGTCTGTCTGTCCGTCTGTCTGTCTGTCTGTCTCTCCGTCTGTCCGTCTGTCGGTTTCTACGCGAACTAGTCTCTCAGTTTTTGAGCTATCGAGCTGAAATTTTCTTATTTCTTTAGCACGCAGAACGACGGAACGACGGAAATCAGACTACTATATCCTATAGCTGCCATAGGAATGGTGGCGAAAATAATGTACAAAAAATTTTAACTTCTCTGTTTTTCAACGTATTTCTATAAATTTTGAGTTATAGCAGTGTTTTATGTTTCTAGAATTACGATTTTAATTTCATTAAGATCGGACTACTATATCATATAGCTGCCATAGAAGCGATCGGTCGACTTATATGAAAATGTAAAATTCTACATGAAAAATGTAAAATTTACAAAATTCTATGTTTTTTCACCATTACTAAAATGGTTCGATTTTCAATGATCCAATTGGAGACTGCAAGGGTATACCAACTTCGATTTACCGAAATTAGCTTTCTTTCCCGTTTTTTTTTAATTTTATCTAATTGTTTTTCGTTTTTCACTACACCCAGAAAAAAAAAATTCCTAAAAATTTAGGAATTGGAGATTCATTGCCTAAAAATAAATTTTTAGGCAATGATGGCCTAAAAAATGGGTCAAATTGCCAAAATGCCATATTTTTAGGCCATACATTTTAGGAATTTGAGGCCTAAAATTTAGGCATTATTCGTAAATTATAATCAATTCTTTTTTGTGCTTTATCATATATATACAACAGATTTTAATGTATTTTATGTGCTTTAAGCATTCGAATATTATTACTATTACTTCATGAATCAGTTTTTGTATTACATTGATTACATTGCTATTATTATAATTTTTTTTTAGTTTGAGCGTTTCAGCTGTGTTTATCCGGGCTAAACGATCTGAAGAACATAGCTCCCAACGCCTATGTCTTCTAAAAAATTAATCCGATAGAATACATGTTTTAATAGTATCATTAAGTTCTTTTAATTTT
>VNJO01007717.1:0-11297 GCA_008042535.1 Drosophila tani
AAGTGGACCTGGGAGGTCAGGGAAATTTAACAAGGATTTAAATTAAAATCTGTGCTTAGCTGGCTGAGCTAAACTGAGTACTGATTGTGCTTTTATAAAGTGGAAATAAAGTAATTTGAGATTAATTAATGAGAGCCAGTGCAACATTGTAACATATGTTTCCTAGAAACATTTAGCTAGCAATTTTTTCTTGTGAATTCCGCCTTGTTATATTAAAGTTTTTATTTCAAGAACCCCTTAAAATAAAAACCAATTTAGATAATATAATTTATTAATTAATTTAATGCACAATGCTTTGAGCTTCATATTTATCACTTTAAATTTATTTCTTTATATTTTTTACCTTATTTTCCAGTCAGCAGAGTTAACAGCCAATTAACAGGCCCCGCCCAAGGGCGCCTCGGATACCTTTCAACCGGAAGTTCGGAGAAGAAGCAGCAACAGTACTAACTGTAAGTAATCACCATTGAAATCGAAACGTCACAATACGTTTTGTAAGTTTAAACTTGTTTCCCCCGTGGGGGACTGTGTGCAGTTTCAAATTCTTCCCTTTTTCCTACTCGAAAAGTTTCGATTGCATCTGCTGATGCAGCCTGCTGCCTGCTGCGGTGTCTGTGTCTGCTCCTTTTATTTATAGCCGCTGAATATTTTTTTTGCAGTTCTATCTTTGGCAGGCGAGTGCAGTCTGTGAATTCCGGGGCTAGTGAGTTTCTATTTTCAAAACATACACTACCACTCCCATAAGGGAGATGCATTTCGTATGTGTGTATGTTGGGGAGTCGGTAAAGGGAGTTCTGACCTTGACAACGTGCACAGAAGAATTGGATCTGAAACGGGTCTGGTTTTTGGCATTATTTCAATTAAAAAATAGCGTTTAAAATGGATTTAGTAGTAACAGATTTTATTTGTTCATAATTTTTGAACTATAATCAAAGAACTAAAAATTAAAAGAATATGTTAAATAGCTATAAAAATTATAAAAACGTTTAAAGTACCTTAAAATAATTGTTATCTTTGTAAAACTGAATTTGTAATAAGAAACCTTTGACTAGGAATACAGAAATATCTTAAAGATTTTTCCGCAATTTCTGAATTTCTTTAACAACCACGAGGTGCACCTTAAATTGAAGCCCACAGTCTGTGAGTGAAGTGCAGACCTTTTACACCCGTTTTGGAGGTGAAAACTTTTCAATTAGCACGCCGGAATGCCTGGCTAGTTTTTCCGAAGAAGTGAGAGATCCGGGGGGTAGGCGGAGGGAATGGGCCGAATCCGAGCGCTCTGCTGTTCGCTCCAATTTTCAATGAAGTTTATTTTTAGGGCGCCGTTACAGCGAGATACACAAAAGCACACAAATAGCACACAGCGCACAGCACAAATGGGATATAGATGGAAAATGCCGGCGTGCTTTCCGATGATGACGTCAAAGAGACGTCCACGTATATATTTCTTGTTTATATATATCGAATAAATTGGTGAAGTTAAGTAGCAGATATTAAGGAAAAGTCCAGGCCCAAAGGGAACATCATTTCTGCAAGCCACTTATTTTTGTTTCTTTTTTTTCGGGTACTTTGTATCTTTAGATCTCTCATTAATGGGCTGCAGTTGTCGGAGATACTTAGCTATAGATACACACATTGGTGCGTTGTGCCAAGAATATATATTTGCGATCGCTTATTTTGTTTTCCTTTCGCGCTCTCTCTGGTTTCAAAGATATACATAAGATACAGCGAAAAATGAGAGAGAACGCCGCGTACGCGATTGTATATATTTAAAATATTATAGACTCATGTGCTTGGCAATTTTCACTTGCCTTCAGTCGCTTTTTACATTTCCAATCGAATTCTACGAGGCGGCGCGTTAGTGCCCAGCGAACAAATTATACCAAAAAAAGCTTAAAAAAAAAATAAAACAGAAAAAAAGAAAACCCGAAGAAAATTCACACAAAATTTGTACGGATTTAGATTTATAGAAACGGAAATCACATTTAATGAAAGTGCCCCCGGGAACGAGTTGTAAACGATTGAAGTTTTAAGGATTCTCGCATTGCCAGAAACCAATTGCATTTTATGATTGCCTTCGAGTGCCGCTTTGACAGCAATACCCAAGGATTGCCAAACAGTTTTCCATTTTCCTATTGGTGAGTGGAGGAGGTTCTGATTTTCTTGTTTTTTATTTTTGGTATTTTATTTTTCTGCTGTTTGCGGTTGACCCAAATTTCATCGAATTCATTTCAATTTATTTGTGTTGATTTCAATTTTCAGTGCCTTGCGTTGATGATTTTCTGTCACCGAACTGTCAACCGCGCGAAAAGTTTGACCCATTTTGGTTTCCTTTTTTTTTCGCTTTCTTTTTCGCATTTTTTTTTTTGGCAGCCAATTTGCCCAGGGTCAAGTGTGTGCGGGTGTGCGTCCCGCATTTCCGTTTCCTGTTGGCCATTTACTTGTATTTCCTGATCACATAACGCAACTTAATTTTAACCCATGCCCAAGGTTAATGAGTATTTTTGCTGTAAACAAAACATTGAACAACTGTCGCCATCAATCTCGGCGGCTTGAAAGAAAACAAAGAGCTGTGCAAAAAATCAGAGGAATTTTCATGGGGAAAATCAGCTAACTATAGCCTTCGCCTTCACAATATTTTGCTTAATTGGAAGAGTGTATAGAGGGAGCTTTTGGGAAATGTACATGGAGAACACTAAGCTGCAGGAAATTCATTTAAAATAAACCAAAGCCTCAAAGCTTTGTTAAATAATATAAATTAATTATATTTTAAGTTTTTAAATATTGTAGATAAATATAAAATTAAATCACATAGAAACCAAGGCATTTCTAAAGATTCCACACCTATTAAGCTTATTTTTCTAATGCAAGCTGGTGTAATTGGTTTGGTATTTTGCCGAAATTACTGGCACTGCTGGCCACCTATTGCATTCAAGGACACATGCTGGCATTTTGGCAGAGTGCAGGGGGATTTCTTTCAGCAAAACCCCTGCTGCCACTCTCCATTTAAACTAAATTTTAACTAAGGGCGTTTGGGTTTTTGCGGAGGGGTTTCCTGGTGGTTTCCATTATGCTGGCTGGCTGGCTAGCAGCAGCAGCAGCAGCAGCTTTTGCCATTCATTTTAATCCTTTCAGCAGCGATTCACAAATGCAATGGCTAAATTAGATTCGCCACAAGCTCATACACACACATACTCTGTAGAGTGTGCACACCAAAAAAAAAAACAAAAAAAAGCATCCCCCCTCGCGCTGCCTTTAGCACGCACAATTTGAGCGAAAGCGACGAAAATTTCTATTCAATTTGATTTTAAGCGCATTTTCCAGTTAATTGCACTTTATTCGCATATGTGTATCCATACTTTTTGTGAACTTTTGGCCGCATTAAATTGATGCTTTAAATAACTGAACCAAAACCAGACCAGCATCCAGAGCCAGCAACAAAAAACACGACAATAATGGCAAACAGGCGCACGACAATTAGCGGTGGCAACCATGGAACCATGGAGCCATGGAGCCACCATGGAGCACCATCCATGGCTATATCCTCCCACATTTTCGTGTTTATTTACGAGCAGGAAGTGCGCATTGGTTCGAGCTTTGTGCGCGACACACGCGGCGTATACGCGATGCATATTGCCAGCAACTGCGAAATCGTATTTATATATATTTATACGTCTTTCTCCGAGCAGAAATTCTCTCTGGGCTGCTGGCTTTTCCGCTTCCCTCTTATAACTGAGAAATGTGTGTCATTTTTATTATTAAAATCTTAAAATCTCAACTGCGGCCAAGCAATGTGTTCCCTTTTCTCCATATATCGCATAGCGAGGCGAGAGCGAGTGAGTGAGCGAGATATTGCAACTTCTTAAAATATGTTGCAAGTAAATAGCTTGTGATATTATGCAAGGGGATTTTTCTGAGGGATTTCGAGACCCCAGAAAAATTAATTTGCAGCTGTTTGTGCAGATGGAAATGATTGAATATGAATTAACAATGACTTTTACCAAGAAATCCAATTCCAGCTACAATATAGCTTTCTTTAGGCTTTATGTTGAGTTCTGTTTAATTTATTTCGGTTTTATTAAATGTGTTGGCTATAAATTAATGGCCTTTTCTAGAGAGTATATATATTATAAATTAATATAATGTGTGGCTCGAATTTAAATGAATATATTAATAAAAGAAAATGTTGTTATGTCTGTTAAGGTATAGTTACCTTTAGTTTGTTAATTTTATTTTATAATATTTTATAATAATTTTGAATTATTTATTTATAGTTCAGTTGGTTTTGTGGAATTGTTTTGCTTTCTCTTTTAGTTAGAATAGAAAATTCTAACTAAAAGAGAAAGCAAAACAATATTATTTTGGTTGGCTTTCATTCATAATAAATCCATGAAACTGCTTTTCATTTCTCTTTATTGAACGTCATGGATACTGTGAACATCATCAAAGTGAAATGTTTAATATGAATATATTCTGGCAGCCACAGAAAATGCAAGCCAGCTCAATTTAATGAGTCATGTGTCTAGTTTTTAATGTGAATCAGGAATATTTAAAGGAATTACTCAGCCAATAACCTCATTTGGCGCCAACTAAGGCATCATATTAATTAAATAAATAAACAAATGTTGACTGGCAATTAAGCGAAGCTCCAATTCCAGAGCAAAGCGAAATTATTGAAACCGACGCAGTGAATTCAAAATACCGAAAACCTTGGCCTTTGCTCGGTTTACATGGAAATTCTAAGAAAGTAAGGAGAGAAATCCCAATGAGATACGGAAAGAGACTGGGGGGAACTCGGTTTCGTCTAAATAAACTTGTCAGAGCCGCTTTTAATGAAGCAGCCATAAGCAGATTTGTGGCTTAGTGTATTTACCCGGGCCAAATGAAGTCGGCTCGCGACTCTGTGCGACTTGCGACTCTGCGACTCGGCGACTTGGGACTTACGACAACGAAATGGTCAATTTATTGTATGACTTTTTGGGCCCGGTCCTGTTGTGTGTTCATTCAAATGCAAGAATTTCATGGCAATCGGATTTTTTGCCTGCTTTTCTCTTATTTTTTCCTGCGCGGCAGCTTACCGCTCCGGTCGCTGTCGTCTTATGACGAGCTTAGTTGTGGGCGGGGCTAGCAGCTCCTGAATTTATAATGATATGAATATCAAATTGACAGCGCTTTTGCGGTATAATCGAATCAGGCCTAATGATTTTGTCTCTGATTCGGATTTTTTTTTTGTATCTTTCTTCCAGTGAGCCATGGAGCAATTCGAGCAGCTGCTGACGTGCTGCGTCTGCCTGGACAGGTACCGCATCCCCAAGCTGCTGCCATGCCAGCACTCCTTCTGCATGGAGCCCTGCATGGAGGGTCTGGTGGACTATGTGCGACGACAGGTGAGTGAGAGAGAGCGAGAGTCCTGTTAACTTCATTCCCTTCCATTGCCATCCCATAATCATCATTAATCATCCCGCTGTGCCGCCGCCGCCGATGCAGGTCCTCTTTGTGTGCGCGCTCGTGGCAATTTGGTTAATGCCCGACGACGTCACACGTTGGCGTTGTTGCACTGGAAAAAACTAGGGGTATAGGTGGAAAATATACAGCCTATACAGCTCTTTATATCTTAAATAGTTTTGAATAAAATAGAATGGTTGATAAGTCAAAGTAATTATGGTAAAGTTCAATAAGAAATGGAGAAAGAGTTTAGTATTATTAAAGAAGATATTTCTTATATTAGATAGAATTTTTAACATACTTTCCTAATAAAGAATTACAGAAACTTACAGTTAATAGACCCAAAAAAATATAAACATAAATAAAAGAAAATATATAAAAATATATATAAAATGAAAATAAAATATATTAAACACATACTTCTTTAATATTCTGACTGTTTAATATACACTTAAATCTATCCATACTATTTTTCTTATATTCAAAAACCGAGAAAAATATTTTCCTGTGCATTAACCTTTAATTTGATAATTAATTGAGATAGCCAAGATTATTCCCCTGATGCTGGATCATAATTTTCCAGGCAGTGTAACTTTGCTTAACTGAAAATCTCGCCAGGGAAATGAGGGAATACACAAGAAGACGCCCCCGAAAATGTTGTATTTATCTTGCTGGCTTGCGGCGCATTTGCGTAGATATCTTGTTGAAAAATTATATAGAGAGACATGCATATATGTAGGGCCCATACTAAGAAATAAAGACTGTGTGTGTGTGCTACTTATAGTCTCAGTGAGACAGCAGCCAGCGTCTCTGTCTGCGT
This sequence comes from Drosophila tani, assembly GCA_008042535.1. Classification (NCBI taxonomy): domain Eukaryota; kingdom Metazoa; phylum Arthropoda; class Insecta; order Diptera; family Drosophilidae; genus Drosophila; species Drosophila tani. The sequence continues at coordinate 6,266 of VNJO01007717.1, forward strand.
GTATTTATAAATTTTGTTTTGGCTTTCAGCCAGCGCCACGCAAATAATTGGTAAGCATTTTCCCATTGTGTTGGCCAAAACGCCGAAGAAAATAAGGAAATTTATATGGGAAGATAAAGAGAGTTGCGAATACCTGTCAGGCGAAGAGAAAGCCCGCCAGCGAAGATTCATCTTTGTGGCGGCAAGGCAAGATGACAGGATATAATAATATAACGAAAAGCGCACTCAAGATGCCTTCACATGCAACCAACTAAATGTGAAAGGTTTTTAAAGTTGCGAACAAAAAGAGCTTCTGAAAGTTTCAAAAGGATTACCGAAGCCAGCAGCCAATAAAATTGCTATTAAGTTGTCCAATAAAGTTTCAATTATTAGTCCCATGTCCGCCTTAAGCTGTTAAATAATGAACGAAACGAAGGTGACAGGAAAACAATGAAACAATGAAGTGGTCTTTAAGTTTTCACCTGCATCTCATGGTTAATTCAACGCCCTCGGGGCTAATTACTTATCGTAAGCTAATTCAAATATTTTCGCAAATAATTTAGGTGAAATGCCCCGAGTGCCGGGCCGAGCACAGGATACCCTACAATGGCGTGCAGGCTTTTCCCACGAATGTCACCCTGCAACGTTTCCTGGAACTGCATATCGAAATCACCGGAGAACTGCCCGATCCCACATCAGGTAAGGATTTATTGCCAATTAATTCGCATGGAAATTACTGCGAAAATATAGTCATTCGAGTTTTTTAAATACAAAGCATAGAAATTCCCATTTATAATTGCCCGATTTCGTTTCAAATTAAAACCAGCTCTTTGTCGGAGCAAAACAAAAATGTTATTAATAAAAATATTGCCATGTAATCATTGCTGTAACTTTAATTAAATTCCACTAAAAACGGGGCAAAGCGGAAAATGTTAGGAATGCCGAACTGGAAAAAAACAATAAGCAGAAAGGCAAACTGGCAGAGAGGCAGCAAAAACTAGCATTTAATGCCATTATGTTTGGCTTTCCAATTAAAAAGCCCGGATACCATCTGATAGCAATTAAAACTAAGCAAAGCGAAATTGATTTCGTTTGAGCAATTTGCATTTGGCCCTCGTCTCATCCCCCAAAATCTGGATCATCCTGCTCAGCATGACTACACAATTATTTCGGGGTGAAAATATGCAAATGGCTTGCAACTTTTGAGCTGCAATCAGGTCTTGAGTGTGGGTTAATAAGGCAGACAAAGCTCTTGGCTTTAACTAACACACAGTACAAAATTATTGGTATTTTAAGGAGGGATTTAGTGAGTTGAAAAATATTTATGTAAGGGTTCTTGGAGAATATTTTTGCATTTCAAATAATATTAAATAAAAAAGATATTTACAGGCTTTAGATCAAAAATATTTAAAACTGTTTCTAAAATAGTTCAGATGGTAAAAATAATATTTTAGCAAGATAAAACCTGATAAAAATGTTTTTAAAATAGTTAAGACAGTAAATATAATTTCTTAAGCCAATTTGGCCTGATAAATCCTTAAAAACCCGTTAGAGAATTATTTCCCGTGCACATGCCCATTACATCTGTATTTTTTTGCTATACAAATTTCATTCTTGGCTATGCAAATGTGTGAAACAAAGGAATCCTTTTCGTGTTATGGATATAGCAAGGACAACGAGCACTCGTACAACTTTCATGTGGAATTTGCAAATTCACTTTTCCATATGATTACACGAGAAAATACAGAAGCCAACTATTGGCATTGCATCCTTACACTTTTTCCTGCCCCCCCCCGAGTTTATTGTCATGGGGGGAGGAAGGCTACTGAGGAGGAGTGTTCATCAGGCATTGCCAATGCCAGCAATTGATGCAGAAAAGTTTACTTTTCCAGCAGGAACGACGACGACATCTTTGGCATGTTTGCATTGTTGCCCCATTGCGCTGAGGCTCGTTATTTGCATTGCCACACACAGAGTGCACTGTGAAGGCATCCTGCTCCTCGTCCTCATCCTCATCGACAACGAGCCAAAGGATCCCTTTGCCAAACGGATGTGACACACATAATACGGGCGGCACACACAGTAAAAATCACAAATCTCTATAAAATCAAGAGTTCTCGCTTGAAATCGGATAACTGAACGTTGTCGCATTCGGAATTGGTCGTAAATTTTGATCGGAGGATGCACTGGGGATAATTCTTGGTGTGGAGGGTGAAGAAAAATATTTAAAAATATCTAGAGATATTGAATATCTAAAAGAAAATTAAATAAAAACTATATCTAAAGATTAAGTTAATTTTGCAAGGCTTTTAAAATTATTTTTGCAGTCTGGCAGGTCTTTGTAATATTCTAGAAATGTAGTATCTCTTCCTGGAAGAAACGTATTTCTTAATAAAAAATATATCTTTAATTAGGATTTATGTCCCCTCTTTGGGAGCATATTATTTCCCCCAGTGCACGAATATAGAGCTGCATAACTGGCGCTTAGGTGCAGTTGATTTCGTGCTCTTGAAATCGCATTAGTGAATGCAACAGACATCCTCAGCCGGAGTCTCAGCCTCATCTCCTGCCTCAGCCACATCCTCACATCCTTGGTATCCCTGGCATGTGGCAGGACATTGTTGCCAAGAGTGCAAATTGATGAGCTGCTGCTGTCGGCATACTTGGCATTTTATTGTTCAACTCAAGCAGGCAGGCAGGCAGGCAGGAAGTCATTTGGGAGTGTGTCTTTTTTGGCTGCCAGCAGTGATTAGTAATTGTTTCCCCTTTACTCTGCCAACCCCTCAAAGGTCAAATTATGGAGCGCTGTGGTGTTTGCTCGGAGAAGGCCTATCTGTCCCACTGTGCGCACTGCGAGAAGAAGATCTGCGAGGACTGCAAGAGCGCCCACATGGACATACTGCGGCGGGAGATTACGCGATTTAATTCACAGGTGAGGAAAAGATAATACTTCGTTAATTAATTTATAATAACTTATAAACCCTTTCCCTTCCTTTAGATCCGCCGCAGCTTGCACCGCTTGCAGGACTCCCTGGCCATCATCGAGAAGAACACCATGAGCCTGCAAACCAATGCCATCAGTGTGACGGAGGAAATCGATGAGATCTACAGGCGCATCACCAAGGCCATCAAGGATCGCTCCGATCAGCTGAAGGGCGAGATCGATCGCTACCTGGCCGTGGAGCTGCGCAATCTCACCACCCTCAAGGAGAACCTCGATCTGGAGATCACGAACATCAGCAGCAACTGCGACATCGTGGACAAGTACATGAACGAGACCGTGGAGTGGGACGATTGCGAGCTGATGGACACCAAGGAGATCTTCCTGAAGACGGTGGAGTTCCTGCGTCACTTCGAGTACGAGAACAACGACTACAGTCGCCGCGTGCGGTTCCTGGTCTCCATTGATCCCAACCAGCTGGTGATGAACCTGGCCACCTTCGGGGACCTGAACATTGCCCCCCACTCAACGCCCAGTGGCGGCAGTTCGGTGAGCAGTTCCCACCTGGCGCCGCCCAGTGCCCTGCAACCCGGATTGATGCGCTCCAAGAGCGATCACCGTTTGGCCACCCAGTTCCGGCAGCAGGAGGAGCGCGGCGGCTACAATGATGAGCCCGTGCTGGGCGGTCGCAAGTTCGGCGAACGTCCGCAGCGTAGCGCCACCCAGGCCAACAACGATCGCTATGGCAGATCGGGCGGGGACTACGACTATGAGAACGACTACGAGAACGAGGGTGGCTCCAGCAGGGCTGGCAAGTCATCGCGCTTCCGCTCGAGATTCGTGCGATCGCATCAGAACGATGACTCCGACAGCGAGCAGCTGCAGCAGCAGCAGCGCCAGCAGGAGCTCAAGGAGCGCAAGGATCGGGTGCTGGACAGCGAGGATGTGTCGCGCGGTCAGCTGAGTGGCATCATCCGGCTGAGTGACTGCTCGCGGGTGGTCCAGCGACTGGCGGACATTGGCAAGGAGAAGAAGGAGAAGAAATCCGATGCCGCTGCGGCCGCTCAGGCGCAAGTCCAGGCCGCCATTCAGGCCCAGAAGGCGGCCATGCAGCGCCAGCAGCAGAAGAACCAGCAGACAGCCGCCGACGAGGAGGAGCTGGCGAAGAAGCGCAAGAACGCCGCAGCCTCGGGAGCAGCGACAGGTGCAACCACATCCTCGTCGTCGTCGGGAGCTACGGACTCGGCCAGCGATCAGCGAGTGGCGTCCCTGAAGAATCGCGCCGGCGAGGACAGCGATGGGAGCTCCACGCAGGCGGCGTCTCCAGTGCGTAATGCGGCGGCAGCGGCGACAACGCGAGCTGAGGTAAGTGTGAATGAGGCAAATACAGAAGAAGAAGGCGTGGCCAGTGACAGCAGTGACAGCGAGGAGGAGGACGAGGAGGAAGAGGAAGAAAGTGAGGAGGAGGAAGTAGAACAGTCTCCTGAGGCTCTACCAGAAGTGGGGCTTAGTCCCCCAGAAGTCACAGCAGAACCCACTTCTTCCGAGGAGACCGAGGAAGAAGAGTCCTCTTCGGAGTACGAAGAAGTAACAGCCAGCGATAGCGAGGAAGAGGATGAGGAGGAGCATGTAGAGCCAGTGAATCAGTCCGAAGCTCTGGAAGCTTTACCTTTGATCAATGTCCTGCCTCCGGATAGCGAGTTAACCCAAAAATCTGAGGAGAATTCCGAAGAAGTCATAATTAGCAGTCAGTTACCTGAGGTGGAAACAGAGAAATCAGCAGATGCTGCAGGTGAAGTAGAAAGCCCCGAGGATGAGGATGAGTATGAGTATACCGAAGAGGAGATTGAGGTCACCGATGATGATGACGAAGAGGAAGATTAAGAATTCTAAAGTTTATCAAAAGTTGAGAAAGGCAAGGAAAGTAAATAGATAAGAAGAGCTTGGCTTTCAACTCAGAGTACCTTTTAATAATTTTGGGAAAGTAGAGCGTTTTTGTGTTATAAAGAATATAGAATATAGGTAGAATCGATCGCTGTCACTGTAGCCTGGCTCAGTATTTTACCCTTTGTTCTTGTTGCAAACAAATCCCGCCGAATAAACTCTAAAAAA
>VNJO01007732.1:0-21127 GCA_008042535.1 Drosophila tani
AAGAACTCCCCAAGTCAAGTCAATTAAAATAAGAATTGAAATTAAAATAAAAAAAAAATAAGCAGGACCGAAATAAATACTGAGCAGACCTCTGCTCGGGCACGAGGCCCTGTGACGACTGAGCTATACGGATTTTTTGATGACTTATATACCCCTTTTATGAGTGTGGCCAACTCTGAAAACCACAAAGCATTTAAATATTACCTAAGTTTTTTAGATGGATAATTGAAGTATTTAAAAGCTGGTCATACTATTTGCCTGTAAGGATTTGAAAACCCCAAAACATTCAAATATTACCTGAGTTTATTAGATGGATAATTGAAGTATTTAAAAGCTGGTCATACTTTGTGCCTGTAAGGACCGCATATGCACACTTATAAGAAACCTTTTGCGTTATATCAAGACGTACACTGAGAGAAATGCACTTGCCAATTCATCGTTTACTTTACCGATTCCTCAACGAATGTCCATGAATCAATCATAAAGAAGAAAAAGATGTTCAGTGTAGAAACAAGAACAAATTACATTGGGATTAGCTGCGAGAAAAAAAAACTCAGTGAAAGTGCTTTACCTTAACTCTGTAAAAGAAAATACCTCCCCTAAATTATAAATAATTTTTTAAAACTTTAATAATATACAAAATAAACCCTTTGCTGAAATCATATTTTTTATATATTTTCCACAGCTTTATTCCGCTTCCTTTAAGGCAAAGGGAACTGGAACTGGGAAAAGTTGGTGTCGGCGTTCTAAAAGTTCTGGGTGAGAATCGGGTTATAATGCCTCTGCTGACCTTGATCCGTGGTATACTTCTAGCAAAAGTTTCTTCTACGGATTTGTTTCTGCTACGCATTTAATGAGCAGCTGCAACAAAAACAACAACAACAACAACAGCGATAACAACAACAACAGCAACAACAACAACAACAACAGCGATAACAACAAAACTTGGCAATGACCTTGACACTGGGTAAAAGTAACTGTAAAAGAAAAATCCCAAAGAACTTTGCGTATGGCGGCAGCGGCGGCCAGCAACTAAACTTTAAGGCGTGCCAAAAAAATAAAAAAAAATAACAAGAACCCCTTCCAAGCCCCCCTAACTTCTGGAGAGAGAGACGGAGTGAAAGCGGAAACTTTGTTCTAAAGTTGGGCAAGAAAAAATTAAACTTACGCCAGTTTTAAGCAAAATTTTATACAAAATAACAAAAAGTGCCGGGCGACGTCGCGTCGAGCATTGAACTTTGACCCAAGCAAAGTTACCAGCCGCAATAAAAAAAAAAAAACACAAAAACCCGGATCAGGAAGTCTTCGGTTATGACTCATACAAAGTACCCTGGAAATGGGTTTACGGAAAGTGATGGAACCATGTAATTGTTCTAGCAATTTTTGGGAATTTTAAGTTATGCATTATAACCTGAGAATTTAACTTGAGACTTTTAACTTGGGAATTTGAATTTGAGAATTTTATGAAACAAAATGTCACCCAGCGAGAAGCCCACTGCGATAACTGCGGTCTTACATAAGTCTATTGCCGTTAGTGACCGTGTAAGCCATTTCGAAGCGATGGTCAACACACCTGGCCACTCCACGCCGTCGCTTTACACATTCCAAGTCCTCCGAGATCAATGTAAGGTAGTGTCCTGGGCTGGACTATGTCTCAGTCTTGCCAGGGTTCTTTACAGAAAATTTATTGATTTGGGACCGATTTGGGGTAGGACAGGATCAGAGAGAAAGTTGACTACCCTGATCCCAGCTAAGGTCGAGTGAGCGATCCTGGGCGCCTGCTAGTGGGCCGGGCTAAGAAAACCCCAAGAAAGTGCAACCAAGGGTTAAATCCCGGTTGTAAACATGGACTCCAGGGCTGGATCGGCTACGCACGGGGCAAATCGGGCTACGCGCGGTGAAAATGAGAGAGAGTCCAGAGCAAACGCAAACAAGGGCTAAACCGCAGTTGTAAGCTTTCACTACAGGGCCGGATCGGGCTACGAGCTGAGAAAATAAGAGAACCCAGAGAAAGTGGAAACAAGGGTTAAACAGCAACCCAGAGAAAATGCAAACAAGGGTTAAGCCGCAGTTGTAAACGTTTGATCCAGGGCCGGATTGGGCTACGCGCGGAGCAAATAAGAGAACCCAGAGAAAATGCAAACAAGGGTTAATCCGCGGCTGTAAGCATTTTCACAGGGGCCGATTTGGGTTACGCGTGGACTGAAAATTATTCCCAGGCAGAGACGAGTTTAGATTCTGGTACTTCACTTTTATTCAGACTGATTTTCTAAGAAACGTTGTTATTCCTACCTAAGACCTTCTACTTACTCCGTACAGTGCAACAGCGGCAGGGCGGGCTAGAGATTGTCTTCGGCGCTGGCTGGTCACTTGGTGGGGTGTGGCACTTGGCGTTTGCGCGGAACACTCTCGAGCTTCGTCTGCATGTCCGGTCTCCGGCCCGGTGCAGTTGGTCAATCAACATTGCCGAAGGGTTTTACGCTCCTCCCGCTCCCGTTCGTTCGGGTCGCCCTGCATGTACCGAAGCCCGGGTGTGGGTGTCCGTGTGCACGCCGCTCGGCTTTCCTCTCTTTGCCTCTACAGACGATCGGAGGCGGGAACTCGAAAAGCTCTTGAGCGAGTTCGAATACGAGATCGCTACCGCTGCCGGTGGCTGAGCTGCGGAGTAACCTTGCGCTCGGCAATGCAGCGATGCAGCCGATCGCCCTTTCTCGTCTAGCGGTGCGAAAGCTTGCTCTCGTTGTTCTTCGCTCCGCTTTGTCGCTGCACTGCACTGGCTTCATTAAGATAAACTTAAGCTAGAAATATATCTATGATAAACTTAATACATTTTATTATAATTTGGCAATATGTATTGTGAGCTCGGAACGCGTCGTCACAACAAGCATATGAAGCTTTTTCGATCGACACCTTGCCAATCCTCCAGGCCAAATATGACTAATGCTACTCACTTTACGTGTCATGTGCAGCTCAACTCAACGAGCAAATTAAGCGAGCGACACATCAATCAGGACAATTTAACTCCTGCAATTCTCCAAATCACACTCCAGCGAGTTGCCATTTACCTCCGTGCGATTCAGAAATTTTCTCGAGTCATTATCTTCACTGGCCTACATTCCGTGACTTTTTCACAACGGTCTATATTGACAATCCAAGATTTACCGCTGTCGAAAAGTTATTCCATTTAAATGCTAAGAATAGAAGCTAATTCCATAGTTTCCAATGATGATTTCCGCTCAGTTTGGAACAACTTAACTGAGCATTTTGAAAACAAACGGTCATTGGTGAACAACTCAATGAAAAGATTATTCAATGTGCAATCCTTCGCAAATGAATCTTCAGCCGCCTTGAAGGAGTTGCAAGATACGATTCGGAGTTGTCTTGCGTCCATAGAAATGGCCGGCATGAATACCGAAAATTGGGATTGTCTTTTGGTTTATTTCTACTTTATTAAGCTACCAAAGCTTAGGCTTTCATTTGTGGGAGCAATCCCTGACAAATGAAACCGAAATTTCGAAGAAGTGGCTTGTGCTCGATTCATTCCTGACTGAGCGACATAGAACTCTAGAGACCACAGATTTGATTCAACCTACCAAGTTATGTCTCCGTCAGTTCCAACCAACAACCTCTAAAGTGTACTGAAATCCTTCTGTACAAAAGTGGTTACAAAACTAACAACCTAGGAAGTCTCCCCACGAGAACTAAAATCCTTCACAAAGCGGATGGTTTCCCAACCCGTGAACACGAAACGTATAACTGCCCATGTGAAAAACAATGATTTTCTAAATTTATCCCGCAAATACTAAGCTATTTGCCTTGCGAGTTGTTAATTGTCATTGGAAACGCAAGTCAAACGGAAGATCAGTCGAAATCATTGGTATTCGAGGAATACATACATTTTCACCTGCGTACTTTCCGTTAATAATGGTTGCCTCAATTAAATTCGGCATAAGTCTTTTTACCGAAAGTCGAGTACAGTTGCAAAGATTCAGTTGCGGTGGATTCAAATTACGCAATATCATAATAACTGTACCAACTTTTAGTTGCAAGTTATGTGGTGGACATCCTGGTAGCTCCAGAGAGTTCAAAAATTCCGTTGGATAGTTTACTACATCATCGGGGTTTGTTATGGAATCAACGGATTTGTATGTCACCAAATCGCCAGCAATTTTTTATTGAATGGTGAAATTCAGTGCGTGTACATCATTATTATTCTTTGTGGCAAGAATTGCTTCTTGACTTAACCAAGTATAATTCTGATTATTGTCACTAATGTTTGGGAAAACATTTTCAATTAGAGCTAATTGAGAGTTTACAAATCGGCAAAAGTCGTTGATGTCGCATCAACTGGGACTATTCCATTTCCAACAGCTAACAATTGTTTGGAAAATTGTGCAGCACTTTGATCATTTTGAAGTTGAATATTAGTGGTTAGCGATAATGTTCTTACGTTATTCCATAAAGGTGATGCCTTCAGGCAAGCATTCAATTCATCTGCAGGCGTTCCACAGGGAATTACTGGCAACGTCTGCCTGAAATCTCCTGCCAATAATGTCAACAAGCCGCCAAAGATGTTGTTATTTCGCCAAAGATTCTTTAGTGTGAAGTTAAGTGCTTCAAGTTATTTCTTATGTGCCAATGTGCACTCATCCCAAACAATAAGCTTGCATTGCATCAAAAATTTTCCCATTGCGCTGCATCGGGAAATATTGCATGTTGGAGTATCAATTGTGTTTAAATTGAGTGGAAACTTTAGCGCAGAATATGCAGTACGACCGCCATCTAGAAGAGTCGACGCAATTCCAGATGATGCTAACGTCAAAGCTATGTCACATCTTGATCGAATAGTGGCCAAAATGAAATGACAAATGTTTTCCCTGTTCCTCCAGGTGCGTCCAGGAAGAATAGACCACCAGTATTATTGTCCATTGCTTGCATTAATGTTTCGTATACTTGCTTTTGCTGTTTATTCAGCAACGGCACAATATTTCAAACGAATTCCTGCAATGTATCAACATTGATTTGCAGCTCTCGATTTAATTCTTGGTTGAAAGCATCGTGCATCGATCAATTTGGCGCAATCATTCCTACATCAATCAGTAGCTTGTTTGCAATAGTCAAGCATTGATCCTCAACCAAAATCGATCCTTCATTGTAGAGTTCATCAGTTATTTGGATGTCAGGATTATTCGTTTGAATGCGCAAGCGATGCAAGATATCCTCAATTATGTCGTCTTTGTATTTATTACATAACTGAATTGGTTAAGAAGGAAAACATGTGGTGATGATAATTGCGATCAACGGTCGTATTTGGTACGCATTTGATGAAACAACTGAATCCGCAAGTGTTAAATCTCAATACGAATCGTTCTCCAGCAAACCCAATAGTTCACATGCTTCTCTATATGTTTGGCATTGGTGGCCATTCACAGCTTTCAAATGCGCAAATGATTTTGGCTCACGTACATTTACCAACAGCAATCGCAAATAAAAACATTTATCATTTCTAGGATGAACAGTATACATTCGACCTAGGGCATCAGTTGAAAACACCTGAACCCAATCTGGAACTGGTGTTCCTTGTTTGCGACGTTGGAATTTCTTTGTTTATTGATTCCAAGTGTAATACTTGGGCATTTCAGCGTACATCAGCGTCGCTGTGAATGGATCTACTTCACACATTGCAAAGAATCTAGTCAATGTTGTCGATGGTGGTCTCTCAGCTCGTTGTGGCGCATTAGCCTCAGTGAAGTAAACTCTTTGGCCATTTTCCAAATGAACTGCTAAATGTAGAACTGTGGGATATCTTTCATGAATTTGAAATGATAATAATCGCCACAGTGCTTTATAAGAACTGACGTATCTGCTCATTTGGAAGTTTCTAATTTCGTCATTAGCATTTTCCGACGCAATACCAAAAACAGCCATGTCGCTGCCTTTTGTGACGTACTTGCACAAATATTTGATTGATTTGGCCGAATGACAACTCTCTACGTTTGCATGTGTTACACAAATTACTAATAGCAGCGGGCAATATGGTACAATGAATTCATTTCTGATTTCAATCTCTTGATTTTGAACTTTAACTTCGATAGTTCGACCATTATCTTCTTTTGAACGCCGACGATAAACTGGATATCCATCGTTCCCTGTGACTGTTTCACCAACTAACGGTCGCGGATATCGTTTTGTGCACTTTCCATCAGCCATGCAAGGCGATAATGGACTTAATGCCTCGCACGGTCCATGCACCATCTGTGTCGTCACAATGTCGTGTAGATGGGGATCAGTGACTGGATCAGGAATTTCAGCTGATATGATGTCATCCACTTCATTTAAATGTATTTTGTTCAGCAACCAACTTAGAATATGAGCATGCGGTAGTCCACGCTTCTGCCATTCCACCGAGTGCATATAACAACGTGTGTCACCAAAAACTTGATACTTAGTAAGCACATCCATCATAACCTTGAGTTTTTGCTGAAATACTCTGGCGATTATATCATGGCGATCTTGCGGTTTTTGGTCCGGTTCAAACTCACGTTCAATTTCCGTCCACTTCGGATTGCATGTGAACATAATAAATATATCCGGAGTTCCATAATTTCGCACGTACGTCATAGCGTCTTGAGCGTATGCGTGCATGTGGCGTGAGCTTCCGATATAAGATGATGGGAGAATCGTCAGACGTCCAATACTCTGAACATCACCATCTGAATGAATAGCATCACGCAAGTGTATATAGTCCTCAGATCGTAGTTTTGCCTGATTGAATCGGATAAACGCTAAACGGTTGGTTTCGATTTGACATACATGTCGACAGCGAATTGCTGGAATAGCCGACGGCACTTCAGAATGACATTCTCCTCATGTGTACGAATCATCATACGATACGCTTAGTAATTCATTGCGCTTGGATTTTTATTGTTAATTGTTAATTGAAACCAATAATAGCAATAATTTGTGTGTAAATAAATAATAAATATCAGAGCTCGCACAAAAAGGTCGACCGTTTTGATCATAAGAATTGTTTCGGAGAGAGAGCGGAATAAAATTCTGAAAAGGGTCTCTCTCGCAGACGTTTTAGCTTTTTGCTTTGCTTGCGATTCAGCTCGATTGTAACGGGGAGCCGCAAAGAGTAAGCTCTCTGGAGAGAGAGAGTTTCGAAACTTATTCGCTCTCTCTTGAGTGGAAAAGAGAGCAAGAGAGGGAGAGGGATGAGGCACTCGTTTGAGTTCTTAATGAAAAATATATGTACATATTCGCAAACAAATGTAAACACAAAATAATAAAGAAATAAATTCAAGGTTGTGTCAAATTTTATAAAGTTTATTTAATGTAATATATGTATTTATTTTAATGAGTAGCGTACATTCTTAAATCTTAATTATGAATTTAGTTTTACAACCAACAACGAATTTATATAATCTTGGTTTAGCGAAGAGCGCTTTTCGCTTAAAATAAAATGTAAGGCTGAGAACGCCCTCTCAACCGACACCTGGGTAGCTGGTGTGGCTAATACGACCTTTGCAAGGTCTGCGAGTAGGGGCGCCTTAAATTTTAATTCCCGCAGAAATTCATTAATGTTACTTTTAAGAGGCAATCGGCCATACATTATAGAAAAGTTATAAATTTCTGTACAAATTTTTTCGATTTTTGTATTAATATTTAATTAAAAAAATTTGCAATTTGTCCGCAACTGTTCGCACCATTTTGCAGCGATCCAACACAAAACAAAAAACTAACTCTTGCAGAATGTGCAAAAAAAGACCGCGAAAAACCTGAGGCGAAGCGAGCGGAACTCACTCAAGAGAGCGAGCAAGCTCTCGCCTCTCAAGAGGGAGAGAATAGAAAAAGGGCCTATGTGAGATCTCTCTTTCAGCTCTTTAGCAACGTAACCGGTTAGGTAACTTTAATGTTGAGAGCTTTTGCTAAACGGGACCCGGACCCTGGGAGCTCTGGTAAATATTGTACCTGTAATTGGATCGGCCATCTTCAACGTGATGTCGTATCCGTCTTGCCCTGCCAATAAATGATTGGATATTGTAACCCATCGTACAAACGATGCGACTTGTTTACACGATGCATGATATTGCTTCTTCGCTGAACGACAATGTCTCGGTGGGGGTATTGAATCTTCGCTCATGCTCATGTACAATCCGCTCTTATGACAAATTTGTGCGTATCCGATGGCATTGGTACCAATGCCGTTTTGAACATATTTACCACAGTATAATTAGCGTGAAAAAATGCATGCAACTGTTCAATAATTCGTCTCTTTAACTGTTGTGTTACCTGTGTATTGCACCGCACATTCAGCTTATCCACCATCGACGAAATGAAATATATTTGCAGAAATTTATGCGGTTCATCTGGTGCTGGCACCATTGAACCATGCAAATGATATATTTGTCCTTGTATCTGTAATTGAAAACAATAATTTGTTGAAGAATACGGTGTAACTTTTGATCGTGTGATGGTGTAGTGTGTGGTGTATATGTAGTTGTTATGTGTTGCAGTTCATTGTGTTGGTGTGAGTAATTGGTTATGTGTGTTGTATCTTTTACCTGGCAAGTCGGCATGTAGCCGCCTTCTCGAATGATATTAGCTTCAAAGGAAGTCATGTGAAACCAGTTATTGTATTCAAGGATGTGTTGAAGAAAATTGCTGGAATCGGGATCACTTCCATCGAACAATGGTTTCAGTGGCTGTGGTGGTGTATGTAATGGATCCAGTTTGACTTTTCCACTTGCGCAGCACAATCCAGCCTTTTCTCTTTTGAACTTTGCCATATCGGCATAAAGTCGTCGTTGATCCAATATCTAAATTTTCATCATCACTGTAGTTCGCAGTGGGATCATATTAGAATGCCAGAGATTGTATGCTGCCAATGATCTTCGTGTCCTCACGCGTTGTCCCAATCGGACATTTTCTTTTATTATATTTTGTCTTCGCTTAAGTTCTGTGAATACACTTGTTGCTGGCTTGCATGTCTTATGCGGCGGCCGACGTTCGCACGTCGTCCTATAGGCATTTTGGACTATGGACAGAGTGGTGAATTTAACCTCAAATGCACGTCCCACATAATTTACACAGTTCAACTTACCACCTTAAAGACAAATGCCTGCTGTTGAAATTGAGCGTTCCGAGCATCAAAACTGGCGGCGAGAGAAGCCAGACAAACCAAAACAGAAACACCTCCGAAAGCTAACTTATCGCCAGTTGACGAAAACAACCAGTCGCTGAGCTTCAACAGTTAATTAAATAACTAAGGGAGTTTAGCAGATTGCAGCAGCGTCATCATGGATGATTCTGAAAGAGCTGTCGGAGGGGAACAACTTTAGTTAGGGCCACCACAAGGGCGTTCCAGTATACTTCCGACTAATCAGGGAGCTAGACCCAGAGATAGTGAGGACAACGACCGACTAGAGCGAATGCTCTCAGCATTAATTGTGTCCAATAATGAGATCAAGACAACATTGACAACGAGGATGGCCGAAATGCAGGAGGAAGTCATCAGCCTGCGGCGCCAAGTAACAGAACTGTCCGCAGTACAGCCAAGAAAGAGCCCAATACCCAGGGAAAGCCCCCGAGGTCAGTTCAATGCCTCAGAGATACGTATCCACTCGGCAGAACCAACCCGGAACGCAACAGACATCAGCAGCAGCAAACCAACTAATACCGAGACCTAGAGACAACTAGACTCAGTTTAGTAGTTACACAGGAACTCGACCAACACGCCTGGACTAATGGAACGCTAAGTTTGATGGGTCCAGTAGGGGCATGTCGTTAGAGAGTTTTCTTGTCCGAGTGAGTCGCTTAACGGAAATGAACGGGTACACTTTTGATCAGATATTTAAAGAATTTCACTGTTTATTGAGTGGTACCGCTGCCAAATGGTACTGGCAGTTGATAGAGGACCGAGCCGATGACTTTGAATTCGGATACTATGACTTGACTAGCGAAATGACCAAGGCGTTCTCAACGTCCATAAATGACTACATGACCATTAAAGGACAATGAGAGGGTACAATGAGAATTTTGATGATTTTATTGCAGCCATGCTTAGCCTGCAATTCAAGTTGAAGAACAAGATTCCGGAAGATAACTTTGTCGGAATATTAAAAGAAAATTTTACTCTCACAAGGGCGGGCATTCCTACTCGCATCACCAAAAAATACGTTGGTGGCGTTTAAGAAAGAGGGAATCCGAGTGAGACCGTCAACTCAACGTAGAGCAGCATCGGCACATATCTTTGTACACCCAACAATCTAATTACAATAAACATTCCAATACTTCACAATAGCCCAAAATCAATATACAAATGTCAGCCCGGCTAGTTCAGTCGATAGAGCAGGAAACTCTTATCCTCAGGGAATAGATCGAGCATAAAAGTAAAAACATCCGTACGTTGATTTCTTTCGGGATCATTCCATGCTGATCAGTATCGACGACCCCGAGCCTGTTACGTACGCCGGTTAGGACCGACGGGAGTCATTTGGTTAACACGAAAGAAAATCAAGAATAGCCAATGCACTAGTGCTCTAGAAAATCAACACGGACAAAATTGCATAAAAGTTTGGCTCTGGCAGATGACACCGCCTAAACTCGCCAAATTGGGCCATGCAATAACCTGCAACCCAGCACCGCCGATTTTGCTGAACTATCAAACATTAGAACAAAGACGATCCAAATGTAACTCCAGCCAATATATGAAAAGAGGGGCACTGATGAAACTACCTGAGAACACTTTTGTGATCCATTCCGGTGATTCCTAGGTGAAACTTGGTACAGCAGTACCAGGAGAAGTCAAAGTCAGAGCTAAGGACGGGAAGTCTGTTCGGAAAAACTCGAAATCCCACAAGACCAAATTGAATGCGTACAAGGCGCATAAGCTTATAAATCAGATAGCTTGTCGCGACCGCGGTAAATGTGCGATGCAGTCCTTGAAGGGAAGCAGAAATCCTGAGGAGTGTCCAATGAATCCTGATGTACCAATTTTAACAATACCACGCGTAAAATAATCTGCCGCGTCAAAAGTGAATCTTGAAGGACATTTTGCAAGAAACTGGGTTACTACCCATATCACTAGACGTAGCCTAAGTCCTTCAACAACAACCCAAATCTACAGCATCATCAAAACCTAAAGGATGTCTCTGATAGCAAAGTGATCGAACAAAAAATTGAGGAGCATCAACCAACACGAACAATCCGACAACAAACATATAAAAGCAAAGCCGCCACAATAATTTCCTGAACATATATACTTATTTCTCAATACCAATACACTTCCTATATATTTTTTAATGTGGTGTTTTTAAATCATAAACAAAAATTTTGGAGCATTACTTTTTTTTTTTTTTTAATATACTTTGAATCTTCTCCATTTAGAGACTAACAATAAGTGTGTCAAATTTTATATTAATAACCTAACTAACAGTTATATGACTGGCAAAGAGTATGGCCCTGACAATTATTGCTGGGTTGGAAAGTAGTTTCGTTGTAGGAGGGTTCTGCTGGAAACCCGCGTCAAGCTTCTTGCCATATGATTAGGGTGCACAGTAAGTTTTTTATTATAGGTCGTCTTTTGCTTGTCTATTTTATCTTTTACTGTAAGAATGCCGAGATCCCTATGGATGTTTTGGTTGCGAATATACCATGGTGCCCCAGTGATAGTTCTCAGGATTTTTGATTGCGCGCGCTGTATGATGTCTATATTGCTGCTGCTCGCGTTTCCCCAAAGCTGGAAACCATATGTCCAGGTAGGCTTTAGCGTGGAGTTTTAGAGCAGGACCTTGTTGTCCAGACGCAGTGGCGATCGAGCGTTTAAAATCCAGTGAAGGCTGCTAGCTTTTAGTTTTAGATGTAATTTCCTGCACTCGATATGTCTTCGCCAGGTTAGTCGTCTGTCGAGGTTGACGCCGAGATACGTTACTTCGTTGAATTGGGGAATCTGCGTACTATTCAAGGATACTGGGGAGCATGTTTGCCTGTTAAGAGTAAAAGTTATGTGTTTACATTTTTGTTCGTTTATTTCAGTGATGTCCACACAAATACAATGACATGTGACTTGCATTTGTGTGCGTAAGAGAAAAACGAAGTTGGCCTCGTGCGAGACGTTTTAATGCTTTGCACTGCGCTTCGTTGTCGAATTCCACGAAGCGACCGAAACGACGCGACCGAAACGACGCGACCGAAACGACACGAAGACGCTTGCCGACGCCACACGACCGTTTACACTGTCTGTGTAGCGACAGAGAGCCGGCAGAGTTTTTGCCAACCACAAGAGGCGGGCGCTTGGACATCACTGGTTTATTTTAATACGCCAGTCAGATAGCCACTTCTCAACTACCATGAGGTGACTTGCTAGTTGGGTTGTTGCTCGGGTTGGGCACTTAGAGCGACTTAGGTTCGCAGTGTCGTCAGCGAACGTGGATGTTGTTAGCCGCTCGTTCGTAGGTATATCCGCTGTATAAAGGACGAACAGGATGGGCCCAAGTGCGCTGCCTTGTGGAACTCCGGCTTCGATAGTGTACTCGTCAGATAATGTTGCGTTCCACCTTACTGCAAAGACTGTGTTGTAAAGATACGACCCAAGTAGCTTATGAATGTATGTAGGCAAGTGAGTTTTGATTTTATGCATGAGGCCATTAAACCAGACTCGATCGAAAGCTTGAGATACATCGAGAAATACTGCGCTGCAGTATTCCCGATGCTCGAAGGCTGTGCGTATCTCTGATGTTATTTGGTTGACTTGTTCGATTGTGCCTTGGTTTCGACGGAAGCCAAATTGATGAGCCGGGATAACATTGTGTGCTTCTAGGTATGGAATTATGTGTGTTAGAAGGCAATTATCGAACAGTTTGGACAGACACGAAAATAAACTTATTGGTCTGTAGGATGACGGGATTGTGTGGTCTCGGTATCATTATGATGATAGATTTTTTCCATTTCCTTGGGTAGTAGCCAAGGCATATAAATCCATAGAAGATTTTACAAATGACCTCAATAGCAGAGTTTGGAATTTCAATTATCATTTTTGGAGTTATTAGGTCACCGCCCGGAGCCATTTTTGGTTTCAGTTCCTCAATGACTTTTGCGATCTCATTCGGCTGAAACAATGTTGGTAAAGACATAGTATTAGTTTCGGTTAGTGGTAGGACAAATGGACTAGTGGCCTGGTTGGGCTGGAAGACGCTTCGGAAATGTGAAGCAAATTATTTGGTCATATCTTCGTCGCTGCAGGCCCAGCAACCTGAAGAGTTTCTTATCGGGGTGACGGTTTCGATTGGAGAGCTTAGATTTGGGTGAGCCCTCCACAAAGGATGCTTTGTACTGGTTGGCGAAAGTTTTTCGATGTACCGTAGTTGTGCCTTTTCAGCGTCTTGTTTCAGAGCTCGGCTAAGTAAGCGAGTGACTTGCTTAAAACGTTGTTTTGAAGATGTTGGCTTGCCAAGCACGTCGCAGAAGCCTCTTTTCCAGGACAAGCTGTATAATTTATTGATAAGTTTTGAATTTGTTGGACTGTACGTCCTTCCCTTGTGGTGTTGAAATAGTGGCTGCTGCAGTGAGTACGTCCTCAAGAGCATCAGTAGAGCAGTCGATATCCGCTTCGATGTTGAGCTGCGGGGTTAGTTCAATGTGGGAACTTACATATTTCTTATATTTAAGCCAGTTAGTTCTGTGCGACGTCAGCCTTTGGGGTTGATCTGTAGTTTCTGGGCTTTGAAGAAGAGTTATTAGTACTGGCGAATGGTCTGATGAAAGATCCGAAAGCGCTTTGGCACATATAATGTTGAGTGAGATATTTTTTGTCACCGCAAAGTCTATTAAGTCTGGTATCTTTCTGGGGTCTGTTGGCCAATATGTGGGGCTACCAGGGGAAAGATAGTCCAATTTGTTGCTCAAGTTTATGATTGCATTATATAATTGCCTTCCTTTGGGAGTCACGAGACGCGATGCCCAGTGCGTATGCTTGGCATTATAGTCTCCTGCAGCTATGAAGCGATCTCCAAGTGAGTTGTAAAAATCCATAAATTGTCCTTCCGAGATTGTAAAGTGAGGCGGGCAGTAGACAGCGGCTATGGAAAGGTTGCCGTTGGCTGACTGCACTTTAATAGACGTTGCCTGCAAGTAATTAGTTGAATACCTTTGGCGAAATTGGTGCTTTATGCGTTCTCTGACTAGGACGCCGGTTCCGCCGTGGGCTTTACCATCTGGATGATCTGTGCGGTAGAAGGCGTAACCTCTTATTTGGAAGTTGTATTTGCTTGTGAGGTGCGTCTCTCCAAGCAGCATAACGTCGATATGATTTTCATTTAGGAACTGTGTTATTTCAAGTTTATGCCGTGAAACGCCATTGGCGTTCCACATAATTATTCTTAGACTAGACATCAGTTATTTGGACTGCTGAGCTACGAGCAACTGTATCACCATGTTCTGGTTTTGAAGAAGTGTTTGCATGGTTGTTTTCATGAAGGACATTAATTCTGTTAGACTTTGTTGCATGGTAAGCATCATAGCTTCCATTGTGCCTTGTGGCTGTCCTGGGGCTTTCTGAACGTTTTCTAGATTAGACTGGAGGGGGTTTTCCATACCTGTTCGGAGGGCATCGGCGTAGGAGAAGCCCTTCTGGGTATTCAGCGGACCAAATGAGGATCTTGCGGCCTTGGCATAGAATACTTCCGGCGTCGTTTGTGAGCTTGTGTCTTCCTTGTTAGCAGGGCAGTTAGCGGAATTGTGGGAGTCTCCGCAAACTACACAGACTGGTCGAAGTGTGCAGTATGTCCTGGTATGTCCATACTCCTGGCAGTTTGTGCATTGCACTGGGCCGTTTCTTTTATGTAGCTCTTCCACTGTAATTCTTCGGTGCAAGAGGAATTGCAGGTTGTAAATGGGGTGAACTTCGTTTTCTTCAAGCCTCTGCTGTCTGGCTCCAGCTCGACCTTAAGGAGTGGTTGCGGTTTTCTGTTTTTGTTTATGATGTTGCTGACGTTCTTTGCAGAAAAACCCTTTTATTTAAGGGCATCTATAATTTCGTTTTGAGTTACTTCGGGCTCGATTCCTTTTAGCACCACTTGCAAGTCCTTGCTGCTTTTTAATTGGTACGTGCAATCATTTTTTTTTGATTCGTCCAAGTATTTGGACACAGCTCGGAAGTGCTCTTCAGACTTCGTTTGAACTTTTGTTTCGTGAACATTCCCTTTAGTAAGCGGAACGACGTGAAAATTTCCGTCCCCGACCAGCGCAACAATTTTGTTGACCAGGGCGTTCGAGCTTTTCTCCCTTATGTAGATTGGTGGGGCTTTGATTTCTTTTGGGTCTCTTGACCCATTTCCGGTAGATCATCCGCTTAAAGGGCAAATCTGTTGCTGTTAGATCTCCCGGGTTGATTATTGTCTCCTTGGACACCGTTTATCTTTGGCTTGTTACCGACCGCTCTGTTCTGCGGGCTAAGCTTGCGCTTGATTTGGATGTAGCGATCCATGCCGGTCTGTATGGCCGGGGCCGTCTGTTGAATATTGCCGATTTTGGCTTTGGAGCTTGCAGTTTTTTTTGTTGTTGTATTTGGCGCTGCAGTCGATGACATCGCAGTCGTTTCCGCGATATTGGTTGTTGCTATAGTTGTTGCTGTTGCTTTTCCCGCCGATACTGTAGTTGTTGCTGTTGCTTTTGCTGCAGTTGCAGAAATTTTGTCACTGCTTGTTTTTGGGGTTTTAAACTGAGAACTTCATGATGTAGGTGTAGGAGTAGGTAGAGCGGGTGAGCAAGACCGTGCTCTTTGGCTATCGACCGACAGACGGTTGCTCTTTGTCGCCGTTTCGTTGCTGTAGCGCGTTGAGAAATACGAGAAATAACCGTGCATTAACTTAACTTAACTTTTCCAACAAATAAAACCTCAACTCCGGAACGAGAGCTCTCAACGATGGAATAACAGAAGGTGAGTCAACAGGACATTTTTCCCAATATTATCAGAAATATTTATATATATATATAATCATGCCCCCATATACACTACATACCATATGACAAAAATAGTAACTTCCAAGGATACACTATATTCTTAAATACACCTTAATATTATTTACACAATTTAAATCAATTCAGAATAGCAACAATACCTTTTGACACACTTTAATGTCCAATATCCGATTGAACAACCTTTATAGTAAACTTGTAATGTGAACTTAAACCAACAAAATTGCATTGGTAGAAACCCATTTAAAGGGGGTCATTGGTACGAATGGAAGACTGGGTCAAGAAAATTACATAACTTTTGACGAACGACTTGAACAAAGAAGGATCGTATTGCACGGCCCGCGACGATCCAAAGGCACACGAAGTTTGCGAATGGGGAGGGAAAACGGCCAAAACATAGCACGATTGTTTTCACGATCAAGCATAAATCCGCTTGTGGGGCAATGTGGACAGAAAGACAGACTGACGAACGATTTCTTCTATTTTTCAAGCACGTAAATAATTGTCCTGATTACGTTTGGAGAGGATAGTGGCGTCCAAAAAACCAATTCCAAATCCGGCGAGCTCAGCTGCACAAATCGTGTCAGTCCTCCAAGGACTGAGGCACAACGACACCACCGACGTAACAGACATATGAATAAATATACTAGGCAACGACACAATGAAAAGCTTCGGAACCATAATAGATGTAAAGAACGATACACTGGTTTTTGGAAAGAAACAGAAAATTTAAATTCTTGAACTAACTACACAAGCGATAAATACAATTGGATCACAAGTCAGTCATATGACGAACACACAAAAATCAACTACAGATATAACGCTCCAGTCTGGGTAGTCCCTAAAAAGGCACACTCAGAAAAAAATGTTCAAGAGCAAATTTCTTACACTAATACCGTTTTGTTCTATTTCTTTTTTGAGACCATGTTCTCACAGCGATACCTTTTAGTGTTGCATTCAGAACATTTTACCATTTGTGTAACAAAAATTACCGTTTGGTTCTAATTCTTATACCATAAGTTCCCAAATGTAGGTCAGTGGACCATTTGTGCTACATACAATATCGTTTGGTTCTACACCAAAAAAAAAAAATTCCTAAAATTTTAGGAATGAGCGATTTATTGCTAAAAAATTTATTTTTAGGCAATTTACATTTACATTTATTTTTATTTTGGTACGTGATTTTTGCTGCTTAAATCTAATCTAAATCTACTGTTTATATACAATTTGTATTTAGAGGTGAATGTGTGTTATGTACAGATGTGTTAGTTTGTGTGTTTAGGGGCAGCAGCCCTAAGATAGTTTAGTTAGGGGAGGGTTATGTTGACTGGTTATTGAAGGGTGCGGGACGGCAGTTGCCCGAATATTGTTCGTTTTAATCTTCTTCTAGTTGTTGATTTGTTAGCTCTCCTCGCAAGGCGGTTGGGGTGTGCTTTAAGGCGGGTTTTGTGGGCCCTTTCCAGCCGGTTTATTGTGTCACCGACCATTTCAATTTCAAGATCCTTGTGTATATCTTTGTTTCTGATGTACCATTCAGCTTGAGAGATGTGTCTCAGGAACTTAGCCTGGAAAGCTCTGACCTTGTTGAGATGCGTTCTTTCCGCCACTCCATAAATAGCCAGCCCATAGTGCCAAATTGGCGCCAGTATAGCAGTGTAGATCGCTTTGGTTAGCCAGTGGAGTCTGCGAGCGGCTGCCTCTAGTTTTGAGCGCGTTTTTTTTTAAGTGGGACGCAAACGTGAGCCTTCTGTCAGACGTGACCTGCAAATAGGTATGCTCCCTAAGCTGAGGGATCTACTGACCATGCAGGAATACACCAGGCAATGATGGCATAAAAAATAAGTCAAATTGCAAAATTCCATGTTTTTAGGCCATACATTTTAGGAACCGGAGGCCTAAAATTTAGGCAATATTCGTAAATTATAATCAATTCATTTTTGTGCTCTATCATAAATATACAACAGATTTTAAGGTACTTTATCAGCTTTAGGCATTTGAATATTGTTACTATTAGTATTATACTCAATGGATCACTTTTTGTATAACATTACTATTATTATTTTTTGTTTTGTTTTTGA
Organism: Drosophila tani; assembly: GCA_008042535.1. Lineage (NCBI taxonomy): Eukaryota > Metazoa > Arthropoda > Insecta > Diptera > Drosophilidae > Drosophila > Drosophila tani. Next base: position 18,057 of record VNJO01007732.1, read on the forward strand.
GTTTGAGCGTTTAAGCTGTGTTCATTCGGGCTAAACAATCTGAAGAATATAACTTCCAAAGCCCATGTCTACCATAGATACGGGGTACTTCAACGTACATTTGGGTATACAAATTATGTTGGGGACTCTCTTAGTTTAGTCACAATAAATCTTTAAAGTTTAGCCTAATTCCCATACAAAATGCGCTTGGAAACCGTTGTTACGCAAACACGCACACAGTGACAAATTATGAATACACAAAATCCAAGCCCATGTCTGTGTGATCGGTACAGTATGTCGACACTTTGCACATTTTGAATACATTTATGCGTGGAATATAAATAAAACAAAAAATTGACAACGTAAAATACGTAGTAATTAACGACTTTTTAATTCCATTTTGTTGTTTTTTTTTTATATTTGAATATTAAGATTATATTATATATAAAATTGTAAAGGACCTTCCATGTCCATATTTTCGTTTAATGTCAAAAGCAAAAATTGGCTGTGCAAAATAACATAGGTTAAAAAAAAGAATTAATTAGGATAACTTAAAGTAGCGCCGCTGGCAAAAAATATTTTTGAAAAAAAAACGCGCGCGGGACACTGCTTTACGATCTCTCACAGCACAGGACTTAATGATCTTCTCTTACCTCATCAAACTGTATTAGGCAAAACTTCAAAGATGGATTGTGACTAAACTAAGAGCGTCCCCAACATAATTTGTATACCCAAATGTACGTTGAAGCCTGCGACGCTGTTTTACGTTCTCTCTGACCTAATGATCACAGCAATACTGTTCTCTTACCTCATCAATCTGTATGCTCTTTACTATAAAATTCTCCTTATAATTTTTATACTTAAATGTACGTCTTAATATTGAAAAGTCATTAATTACTACGTATTTTACGTTGTCAACTTTTTGTTATATTTATATTTCTCGCATAAATGTATTCAAAGTGTGCAAAGTGTCGACATACTCGTATATAGTATTTACGCAAAGCACAATTTAACAAAAATTTTAAGCTTCACAGCCCACTGTACCGCGACGATACACAGACAGGCGCTTGAATTTTGTGTATTCATCATTTGTCAGTGTGCGTGTTTGCTACACATTTTGTATGGGAATTAGGCAAAACTTTAAAGATTTATTGTGACTAAACTAAGAGCGTCCCCAAATTTTTTTTCCCAAATGTAAGTTGAAGCACCCCCTATCTATGGTTTTTTTTGTATAATTTTTTTGGAAGGGGCCCGTTTAATAGAAAATTACCAAACTTTTTTATATTTAAATACTTTTTATAGACCATTCATTTAATAAATTGCTTCTTTATTATCATAGTTCTAATATATTTATATATAATTTTATCAATATTATTTAGGACACGTATTACCTCCATATAAAAAACAAGAGATTAATCAAAATGTGAGATTAAAGTGACGATGGCCCATTCAACTCAAAAAATTTCTGATACCAAATTTTGTGACGATTAATAGTTATTTAGACAAAAATATTTAAAAAGTTGTTAATTAGTTTCAAAATCGGCACTTAGCTGAAAAATTTAAAAAGGCAAATAAGGCAACGTGCCGATTTTGAAACAAATTAAAAACATAACATACATACATTATAATAGTCTACTTCGATACTTCTTAAAATAAATCGCCTCTCGAATTAGCTCACGACCTAAACAATTTAATGTCATACTTAAATATGAATGATACATTTTATAGGAACACATAAAAACCCACTCGATCGGGGTCAAAAAATTGACTTGTTAATTTTTGTCATTTCTTGCTATATTCTTTTGTCATTTCTTCTGCAGTTGGCGCCATTATATCGCACGGCCAAGGCTCGAATGCGCCACTTGTCGGCTACACCTTGCAACAGCAGTGCCTTAGGGCGTTGTGTTAAAATTCGAACCTTATTGCTAGTATCTCCCATGTTTGTCATCCAATTTTAGTGAAATTTTCACGAAACGTCCGCTCTATTTTATTCATTTATTGTATCTATTAACTTTAACCCGAAATAAACGAGTATAGCTTATTTTACGTTTTTTATGATTATTGAGGGCGCAAGTGGGCGTGGCCAAATTTTAAAACAAACTTGATCTGCGTGCAACAGATTTCAATGTTGTCACCAAATTTGGTAACTCTAGATCTTATAGTCTCTGAGATCTGTTGTTTCACACGGACGGACAGAGGTTGGCACTAACCCATAAAACCCTTGTACCCTATGGGTACCGGGTATAAAAACAAGAACAAAAGCTAACTTCGGTAAACCGAAGTTGGTATACCCTTGCAGTCTGCAATAGGATCATTGAAAATCGATCCATTTTTGTTACGTTGAATAAATATCGAAATTTGTAAATGTTGTAAATTTTACATTTTATATGTAGAATTTTACATTTTCATATTAATCTACCGATTGCTTCTATGGCAGCTATATGATATAGTTGTCCGATCTTAATGAAATTATAATCGTAATTCTAGAACCACAAAAAAATGCTATATCTTAAAATTTGTTAAAGTACGTTGAAAAACAGAGAAGTTAAAATTTTTTTAACATTAATTTCGCCATTATTCCTATGGCAGCTATAAGATATAGTAGTCCGATTTCGGTCGTTCCGACATATATACTGCGTGCTAAAGAAATAGGACTATGCTGAATATTTCAGCTCGATAGCTCAAAATCTAAGAGACTAGTTCGCGTAGAAACTGACAGACGAACGCAGGAAGCCCCAAGCCGACAGCAACATTCAGGACCAAAACAACAACAGCAGTCGCATCAACAAACAGTCATCTCAGCAGCTCCGGAATATCCAAAATGATCTTCAATGGCAGCGACAAGAGCAAATGTACATGCGTTCTGATGATAAGATGTCAGTCCTCGTGGCTCAACTCGACAAGATGTTACAGATGATGATGTCAATGATGATGTCAATGATGACCCTCATCACTGGCCTTATACCACAAATGGCGCCAGGAGCTACTAAAGCGAGCTCTGTCCTTCTCCCAGTTCATTCATCCCAACCATGAGTCAAATTGGGCTCAAAATCGGTGTGTGGAACGCCGACGGGCTGACCAACAAGGCACTG
>VNJO01007738.1:0-21963 GCA_008042535.1 Drosophila tani
CTATATTCGTTTAAAAGGGGTTCATTTATAAAGCTGAAACACAAAAAATAAAAATAAACTGTTGAAAAAATTGTTTTTTTTTTAAATTTATTTATATGGAAGTACATACATGTATAAGAATAAGCTTATTTATTTAGCTATAATTAAATATAGCACGTATTGCCTCTTTTACAGGTTGTTTACAGCTTTGACATTTTGTATTTTCATTTATCTTGATGGAAATTTTCCTTTTCATGTTTGACAACAATCTTTTACCAGCATTCACCACAAAAAGAAACGTGGTTGCATGAGCGCAGTAAAAGAGATTTTCTGTTCGCAAACATACATAAAATAAAAATTACATAAATTGTGTTGGTTAGCAGTATCGGCGCTTATTTTACTTGTATGTACAGCCACAACAATGACCTAGCGCAGCAGCGCCTTTCATTGGGTTAGTGTAAACCATTCTTACACAAAAATGTAAATTTTTAGCTCAATTTAATTTTATCATAACTATAAAAATTGCTTTAACTAATTGGTATTCTAAATTCTGCCAGCATTTAAAATATCCAACTCTTACTCACAAAGTGACTTTTGACAACAATAAGGCTGTTGAGGCTCACTGTTCGCTGGTCTGTTTTATAAACAAAAATGTCCGCACACGTTCTTAAACGACATACCTCCGCGCGGAAATATACCGTTAAACTCCGCGCGAAGTTATGTCGTTTCAAAAACGACATATCTCCGCGCGGAGATATTACGCCAACGTCTGCGCGGGGAGATATGTCGCTATGCCGCGGAGCTATTAAATATTCTATAATATTTATACCGCAAATAATAAATAGTTATTTACTTATTCATCAAACACTAAATTGTTTGCTTATTTCTGTTGAAAGCCATAGCAAGAGCTGTAGTAGCAGTCGAATCTGACCGGACTTGATAAGTCATTCTGATTTATGCGTAGTACTGTGTAGTGGAAGATTTTCACGTTGACGATGCATCGTGATGGTTACATGGAAAATTCCATGGTTCAAGCGACAGCTGTTGTTGCTTCGCTTGAAAGTAGTTTCATCGTGTGATGATCAGTTCCATTGGCCTCGTTAATCACAAAAGCACAAGGCACATGCTAGCAATAAAGTTAATATTATTACTACCAGGGTAACAACATGTTAAAATTGTGTTATAAAATTGTATTAATCTTTGAATTTGAATTAACTAAGGGCCGTCAGGTTAACTTTTGTCATTAAGGTACATTGTTTTTCGGAGTTAAGTAGGCCGGGTTAAGTAGGACCCAAATCATGTTTTTATTTATCTTACTGACAAATCCTGATTAGAGAAATAACTCTAATTAATTCGGTGCAAAACGGGCCACTTTTGTTGTGGCGAAATGGCTTGAGCTAGTTTGTTAATTTAAATGACATATGTATAATAACGTAACACTTAGACAATTTTTTAAAAAATGTTTCATTGAAAAATATGTGCAGGTATAGAACTTATAGGGAATCGCCCGTGGCCCCTCCAAAAAAAGTTGATTTGCGGTGTACAATTAAACGGTCCACAGAATCGTCCAATATGAAAACCAGAATATGCATTAGTTAAAGGATAATTGTCCGGAGGTATCACCGTGGAGTTTGTATTTTTTTATATTTTTTTTTTTCGATTTTTCATGATAGTTTGAAGTCAAAAATTCAATTCTTGACTAAAAATAAAAGTTTAATTGTTAAATAAAAATAAAATTAAAAAACCCCGACGGTGATACGTAGAAAATTAGTTGCAGAAGCTGTTGCTTTGCTGGAGAGCGCTTTAAAGTTTTGGCTCCCCATATATCAAACATAGAATAACCTCCGTTCAACTACCCATTACTTCCTTAGTTTTGCTCCGATCGATGTCAAATTCGAACTTTATATTCTTATGATGTTGGGCATTCAAAAATAAAAATTAAAAAAAAAAAGGGCGAAAAAGCACTTACTTTCAGCACTGTAAAGGTTTTATACGGTTGGGTAAAATTACATAGTCAAAAAAAAATATAATTTTCTGCTTTCCGAAGTTAATAATGATTTCTGATAAAATTTTATAAAATTGCAAATAACTAAAATTTATAAAATGTTAATTTTAAAATAATTTAAGAAGTTTTATTAGTAATCTACTATTTAGCTAAGCTCTACATATAGAATTTGTACATATATTCATATTTTACATATTCTTACATATATTCTTTATAGGACTGGAAATGTTTTTGCGCAAAAAATCATCGGGTTTCAAGTCCAAAATGTTTAATGCGCCGGGTTTATTGTAAATATATTACCTTTGTGTAAGGTGTTTTTGCTGCTTAGTTTTGAATACAATTTCGATTGATTTTAAATCTTTATAAATTTCTTTGCCATTCCTTAATAAAATTATAAAGTATATTATAAAACGATAAATAGAAAATGTTTGGCTAATGCTATATATGATGATAACCACCGAACTAAAACGTTGGTTTTTGTTCGATTTATTATACAGATGTTCAAAGAAAAAAGAAGAAGGCTAAATACAAATACTAATTTTAAAATAGTCATTGATGGAAGGATGCTTTAAAGCCAGTCAATTAAACACAATCTCAATTAAATATTTACAAATATTATTGTCTGTATGTATATACATACTTATATTGCGATAAAACAATAAAACTTATATTGCAATAAACGTGTAGGGAAGTGTCACATGCAATTAAAAGAACCTTAAACACAGGCAAGTTTCCCACTATTTTTACCTGTTGTCCCCATTTTACCCTTATTTTTTTTCGCCGACGAACATCTGTTGGGAATCTCAGCCAGCGAAGTAATTCCCGATTTCTATCTAGCTTGCTACCTCATGAGGCGAACGTGTGTTTCTATAACAGCCGGTCGGCGGGGGTGGCGCCTCACTACAGTAGTGCTAGGGAGAGAGAGGAACTTTGAGAGAGGAGGGAGCACTGGGATCCGGCTACGGCTACCCCTGAGGCATTGGTCTCGGTCTTGCAACTGACTCATCAGTTTGTTTTTGTCCGCCCAGCTGTGAACTACTTACCAGTCGCATAGAGCCGAAGCGAACTGAAACGCTTGCCCTGTTGTGTGCCTTTACTTTAATAATATTTATATAATACGATTTACATTACACAGTATACTCGTATATAATTGGCGTTCTATATTTGCATACAATTCGCGTAGCATGAGACAGCGAAATCGTAGAACTAACAAATCACTGAAACGTCGCCAGCATCAACAGCAAATAGTTCGCAACTGTTGTTTAAGTAAACGTTGTAACTATGATAATATCTGGCAACATTTTAAACGCAACGTAAGCTTATGAATTTGAATTTCAATATTTTCAATTATTGTAGTTTTTTTAATCGAACATTCATATGTAAATAATTTAATTTAAAAATCACAGATTTTTCAAACTTGATTTTAAATAATCGTTTTGGCTTAAATCGCTTTATCGATCGCAATGCGCTTCTGCTGCTCCTTTCATTGGATATTTAATCAATATGTTTTGGTTTTTCCTGTCTGCACCATCTAATTGCATTTGCATTTCGTACCTGAAATTGTACGAGTATTAGGTATTTTTAGTGCACAACCAGCGCCAGGGCCGATTGCTTTGTCGATTTTTTGACACGCAATCTGAGAGAACTCTCCCTCGCGCCTTTCGCTCTCTCTGTCTTTCCCTGGCTCTCTTTTCATTTGTTTGTCTCTTTGGCATTAATTTTTCTTTACTCAATGCACCCTAATCTGTTTATTATTATTATTTTCTTTTTGAAATAGGCAACCCTTGAGGAAATTCGCCATGCGGCGGCACGGATTTGCCGGGACTATCTAACCGGGCGCTGGAAAACGGTGACTCCTGAAAATCTGGTGGTGAAGCGCATTAGGTGAATAAGAACTTAAGTGAATAGTATTATTAAACAAGAAAGTATGACTTTAGCGATAAATTCTAAATATGGTTCTTCTCTTTTGTGTTTGTAAAATAAATAGTTTTTTTTTGACAAAATTATCATAGAAACCATATTAATAGCGTAATAAAAATAATAGAGAAAAATCAAATAATTTTAATAATAGTTTTTTAATAACCATCATACACTTAATTCATTAACGTTGACAAAAATACAAAATTATGAATATATACTATGAATTTATATTTTCTTTGAATATTTTTGTTTTATTTTTTTAGTCAATTATGTTAAGTTTTAAATATAAGAAAATTTGTATTTAAATTATAATTACAATAGTTATTGATAATTTCACCAAATTTTAAAATTTGAGTCATTGTTAATTTTTACAAAATTTTTCAATTTTATGTAAAGTCCTGAAATACTACCTCCGAGTGCAAAACTAGTTCTACTTTGCTCAAGTTCCTTAATAATTCGATATATAGTATTACATACTTTGAACAGTGGGGGCTCTAAATTTAGAAAAATGGGCGTACCTTTACTTTAAAAAAAATTAATACCCAATTCCTTGCTTCTTGCAGTGGTGGCCTTTCAAACTTTTTGTATTACGTAAGTCTGCCCGGCTTGGATGACATCGATGAGGATGAGGAGCAACAACAGCAGCGGCAGCAGGCAAATGTCAACGCCTACGGCAAAGACGTCATAGCCACCGCAACTCTGTCCAACAGAAACTTGGGTTATATATGCGGAGATGCAGGGGGAGAGGCCGAAGACAAGTCGGTGGGTTTAACCACGGAATTGGCTAGCAACGATGACGATGACGACGCTGCGACGAGCGCCAAACAGGCACACAAACGCCAGCGTTTCGATAGCGATAGCGGGGACTCAAGTTCACTAAAACGAATGCACGCCCCCAAGCAGGAACCTCGTGAGGTAGGTCAACCAACGTTTAATTTCGCCTATAAAATCCTTTTGGCTTGCCTTACAGGTCTTGTTGCGTATCTATGGACAGACCCACGGCGATCATGCGCTGGAAAGCATGATCACGGAGTCGGTGGTCTTTGCCCTGCTCAGTGAACGGAATTTTGGGCCCAAGTTGCATGGCATCTTTCCGGGCGGCCGCATCGAGCAATATATACCGGTAAGAGCGGAGTCGCTTAATAGTAGTCTTAAGACGGGTTGACAATTTAATATGCTATTACTCCCCGCAGGCACGTTCGTTGACTACATCGGAATTGAGCGAACAGCGGATATTAATGAAAGTGGCAGAGAAAATGGGCGAGATCCACAGTCTTAATATACCCATGTCGAAGGAGCCCGACTGGATATGGAATTGTATGCAGCGTTGGATATCAAGTTATGATAGCATTGTCAAGGGCAATGCCCAGTCTAAGCCAAACTCATCGGTGCTGCAGAAGCAAATGGAACTGATGCGTTCGATCGACTATAAGCAAGAGATTGCCTGGATGAAATCAGTGATCGATGGCGGTGAATACCCGGTTGTATTCTGCCATAACGATCTCCAGGAGGGAAACATTCTGCTGCGTCAGCCACCGACGACTGCTCAAGGCGAACGCACTCCACGAGAGTCAATTAATAGCCTGAGGTGGGTTTCCAATTAGTACTAGCAAGGGTCAGATTAGTTGCCGGAATATTTTGAAACCAAACTTTCACGTATCGGCGTAACTTTAAACTCAAACCGTACTTATGAAAATGTGTAAGAGAACGATATTTAAATTAAGTATCTCGTTTCTATGGCAGGTTTAAAATATACTAGCTCAATGTAAGCTAAAATTCAAAATGTTTTGCATACATTTTATGAAAATAGCTACCAAATGCAATAATTAATGAGCATTAAAAGCTATAGCAGGTGTAGGGTAAAACTGCCATATTTTGTTAAAAAATGTTCATATTTTCCTATGGCAGCTAATGATTTAGTTTACCAGTCCGTAAAATTTTTAAACATAACTTACGAACACATTAATTGATGATTAAAAAAGCTTCTAGTCGATAAATCGCATAAATGGGAAGAGGTCTGAATCAATTCGCCCGAGCAGCGTTGGGCGAAAATGAATAAGGAAATGTGTTTCCAAAAGTTTAGATTCAAAGAAAATGGATAAATATTTATGCACGGAAAAAATAATACAATTTGTAAAATGAAGTGTTAAGCCTAGGAAATGGAATCAATTTGATAACCGAACAAAATATTATTATGCCAATTACCTCGACTATAAGATGAGGGTATTATATGCATAATGTTAATAAACTTTACAATTTTATGTGCAGATCCAATTTCGACGAGACGCTGGGCGATAGTCTGGATTGCAACAGCAACATGTCCGAGTCGGAGGTCAAGTAAGTAACATTTAAATAAATATGGAAACCGAATTTGCTCGCTTTCCCATTGTTTTTCTGGGGCCGGCTTAGTAGTAACTACTAGCAATTTGGTAATTTTTAGTCGTATATAAAACTACCTAAACTTCTAGATTGGCCCTATTTGCTGCGGTCGTGATTTGAGTTTAAAAACACGCAATACAAGCTACAGGTTATCCATGTAATAGTGTCAGCGATGAATAGAAAAACTAATTCTTTTTATAAACTATTTATTTATATAACAGCAAGACGCACTGTTTGGCGTCGCCTCCTTGCCCTGAGCTGGACACCACGAATGATTCAGCGCTGGATGCAAGCTTCACCATCGACACCGAGCCGGATCTCATTATCATTGACTTTGAGTACTGCGCATACAACTATCGTGGCTATGATCTGGCCAATCACTTCATTGAGTGGACCTTTGACTACACCAACCCGCAGTTCCCCTACTTCTATCATAATACCAGCAACTGTGCAACGGTATCGCAGCGGCGCGACTTCATCGTTAACTATCTAAAGAAGTATCACGACGATGACAACTATAATCCTACCGGCCAGGAGCTGGATAAAGTGGATGACGAAATTCAGTTCTTTACTATGTTGTCGCATCTGTTCTGGAGCCTCTGGTCCGTGATCAATGTCACATCGGCAATTGAGTTTGGCTATTGGGTAAATTATTTTTTTTAATTGGTTGCCGCTAATCTGAACACTTAGACCAAATGCAATTTTAGTGCCGTATTCATGGAATGTCTTTCCTACATTTGTTTCAGGAATATGGCATTGCTCGAATTCTGGAATATCAAAAATTAAAGGCGGCCTACTTGGAAAATGGAGAGCGTGCTGATGACAAGCACTGATCGTTGGTCGAAAACCATCAAGCTTCACTTAAATCGAATTAAAGACGTACTTAAGTGACCTTAAGCATCAAAGTTTCCAGTTCCCATTATACGGTATTGTACTTTACTTGCTAAAACGATGTTATCAAAGCTACTTTAGCCGAGGAAAATGGATAGATATCGAACACATCAGCAAGACTAACTTATTTTTGTACAAAAAATTTAGCTGTTTAGAATTGATAAAACTGATAACTGAAAACAAAAGTCAAAATACTAATTATTGCTGTGATTAATGTGTGAGGCAGATGACAGAGAAAACGATAACAACAATTTTACTAAGCTTCGAGTATACATTTTTCTTGAACAATTTTAATTGCCTAATCTATATATCTAACACCGTTTAATTGCTCCTGTTGCGGAAGTATGATAATTTCTTCACTTCCCAACATATTTGATCGAAAGTATTACGCAGACAACACATCCAATCAGAGCATCCTAAACTATTTCTATCAACGCAGCTCATTCTACAATTAAAATATACACATTACACCATCTAAGTACACACGCCGCATTCTATAACTTTCGAATTTATAAATTATTCGAATTTGTTTTGCTTTCCAAATTTTAAAATTACTTTCGAGTTTAAGTATTATTTTGCATTCTACTCAAGATTCCTAAACGATCGTAACTTTTATTCCTCCAAAAAGCTTAGTTAATTTGTAATGAAATTCCCTTTTGTTTTGTCAGTAAAGAAATTAAGGCGAGTCCAAAAAAGTTGACAAGCAACAAACATGTGTTTTATGTACCTTCACATAATCCTTAACGGAAAGTAGTAATATATTTTTAGTTTTAAATTTTGTTTGCGGATACTCTTAATAAACAAATAAATAAATATATTAAAATTACAACATGTTTTGGTCTTGTTTATAAATATAACGGACTAAATGGAAACTAGTAATATATTTTTAGTTTTAAATTTTGTTTATGGATATTCTTAATAATTAATAATTATTTACAAATATAACGGACACACTGTGTTTAATCTAAGCCAAAATTTGGGGAAGCGAATTTATTAGTTAAGTATTAGTTTTAGATATCAGCTGGACGGGCTTAGCTATCCTATAATTTTAATAAAATAAGTAGGAAAGCTAATTTCCGATCCTTAAAAACTTGATTTCGAAAACGGACACACTGTGTTTAATCTAAGCCAAAATTTGGGGAAGCGAATTTATTAGTTAAGTATTAGTTTTAGATATCAGCTGGACGGGCTTAGCTTTCCTATAATTTTAATAAAATAAGTAGGAAAGCTAATTTCCGATCCTTAAAAACTTGATTTCGAAATCGTATAAGGGAACTGTTTATTTCGAGTTATATGCGAATATGTTAAAAATAACAAAAACACTTCTTAAAGAGGTAATTTAACTCATACAATTTCTGATATCAAATTTTGTAACGAATAATAATTAATATACCAAAGATAAATTGCATATTGTTTATTAAATATTTTCGTAAACGGACAGACAGACATGGCTAAATCGACTCGCCTGGTGATGCAGATCAAAAATATATACATATATACTTTATAGGGACGCATATATTATATCCAATGAGCCGACCGTTATATTTAATATCTTTCGTACAGAGTGTAGGTTTAAGGTGATTAACTTTCCGTGCTGTATCTGCTTTAACAACTCCTATTTAGGAAAATATTTTTTGTATGCCCTTTTGCACAACTTTATTCTAAAGCAATGATAGCTTCTTACGACCAGACCATCGTAAGCTAACTTTAAATTTTACGCGTTTGTAGTGCACTCCAAAAAGCATTACGTAAAAAGTTTGAAAATAACGTACAATATTAGGAAACAAGAAAGGAAGCTAACTCCGGTAAGACGATGTCTGTATATCCTTGCAGTTTGTAATTGGAAAATGATTAATTTTGATCAAATTATGAAAATAAAGAAGTTATTTTCATTTGCATTAAATTAAATTAAATTGTACATCCTATGGCAGCTATATGTAATAGTTGTCCAATCTGACCCGTCTCGGCTAATTTTCTTATGGGAATAGAACGAAGACTTCAAAGTTTCATTCAGTCCAGAAACTGAGAGCGTAGAAACTAGTGTTGGATTGCTCATGAGTGAGTGAACGAAAAAGAGTTGCTCACTAAACTGAGTGAGTGAATATGTTCCTTCCTATTTGTTCTTTTTTGTTCACTTGGTCTTTTTTGTTCACTTGTTTATTTTTGCTTACTTGCTCTTTTTTCTCACTTGTTCAGATTTGCTCTTTTGCTCACTATTGTTCAGTTGTACAATTTTGTTCATTTGCTCTTTTTTGTTCACTTGTTCATATTTGCTCAATTGCTCCTTTTTGATCACCTATTCAGTTAATCTCTTTTGCTAATTTTTTTTTCAGTAACTCTATTTCTTCTGAATTCAAGTATTAATTGCAGTTCTGCAGTGCAATAGACCACTGTTATTTTTTAACTGAGTAATGAACAGTTAACAAGTGAGCAACTGAACAATGAGCAGTGAACAAGTCAGCAACTGAGCAATGAGCAGTGAACAAGTGAGCAACTGAGCAATGAACAAGTGAGCAATATGAGTGAGTTTACTGCTTTGAAAAAAATAACAAGTGAACACGTTCACCCAAATGAGCAGTATTTACCCAACACTAGTAGAAACGGAAAGGCAGACAGACAAATAGTCGGACGGACGGACAAACGGACATGGCTACATCGACTCGTCTAGTGATGCTCATCAATATATTATGGGGTGGTGGGTGCTTCCTTCACTGCGTTGCAAACTTCTGACTGAAATTTTAATACCCTGCAAGGGTATAAAAACTAAAACAATTTGTACCTGAAAGTTATAGTTGCTTTCAATTATTTAATATAATGAATTATATAACGTTATCTGGACTGCTAAAAAAAATCTTCAAAAGTGTTCTTGTTTGCAACGAACTAAACCTGCAAACAAATAAGGTCGTCATGCTGAGGAGAAGCTTAAAGTTGCACTGCCTGGGGCATTTCACGCACTACGGCAGCTATAGTGCTTTCAGAAAAAAAATAGAGTAATATAGTATTAAGCTTATATGTATGTATGGTTTGCAGGCAGACCTTCAGGGATTAACCCCCATCCACGCTCTACCCCCACCGCATTCAATTCTTTCTGACATTTTTACGATGCTTCTGCGTAACTATGTTATACAGCCTGAGGTGAATCAAATTATAATATCGTTGCTCTGGAGATATGAAACACATTTCGCAGTCCCAACCTAGCTGTGGGCATTTCGACAGAAGAAGCGCTGGGTGACCAACCTGTATACCTCATATTTAATGTTTCAGTGTCTGAACTTTCCCATTTGCCTCTCTGGTATCACTGACATATTTAGCTGGAGCACAAATAGAAAAAAGAAAAAACGAGCCCCAGTGTCAAGCGATCTGTAATCTGATTGGCAGCACCGCAAAGCGAGTGAGGTGACTTAGATAGGCGAGGAAGCTGCAGGGGATGAGGACATGGTGCGATGTCTGCCAACAACGATTCTCTTAATCAAGCGTGGCTCCTTGTGTCAGCGCAATTGTCACGCGGCCCGTTATATGGTGCCTAGTCCTTTGCCTACGCCAAGTGACACTCATTCAGTCAGTAACTCAGTTAGCCAGGCAATTGCGGAGATTGATTATGCCTGCTTCAATATGTGCCCGTGCACCCTGCTTTGAACTTAAAGCAGTACTAAAGTACACACAACTGACTTTAGCAGTTTAATTTGTTTTAATAATTTAAATCAAACACGCAAAAATAGATAAAATGATGCGAGGAAAATCTAACAGATCAAATAAGATAGTTACTTGACAGATTTAGTGCTTAAAATTTGGTGCTTAAAATTTGGCTTGATAAAATATACTTGATGGACCTTATCATCAAATGTTCTGATCAAAATAGAGCACCTTGCTGTATTCACTATTCTCTCTCCAAAAGGCAACCTTTCTTCGTGCTCTTCCAGCTATTTAAAAGTAATAAGCATGCGTAACACCATGTTTGAAAGATATTAGGACCTAATTTTAATTTTCTAACTTGATTTTATTTGGCTTACTTATAAATTAATTGAAGGAATTGTTGCAAATTGTCGTCATATGACTAACTGAAAAATCTATCGATATGACTTCAAATTGTTAGCTGAACTTTACTTAAGAACAAGTTAAAATATCAAGTTTTCTGCCTCGATGGGGACCACCACTGAGCGTGTGAAGTTTTACAAGCTATGGCCGAAACTTTTCTCTTTCGCAGATTCCTTCCACTCCTATTGGTCGCTCTCATGTGGGCGAGGGCGTGATTGCACTCAATATTGTACTTTGCCTTGTACTTTACGCGCCACCGCACAATCATTAAAGTTGAAATGAAATCGGCACTGTTCTTCGGTCACTAGTCCCTCATGTTGGCTCCGCTCAGCTTGGAAAGTTTGCGATAGCTTGTCATTGTGCCTTCGTCCATTCGCTTCCAACGAGGTTAATGAAGGGGCGGCATGTGCTGGCCTTAAGTTAGATTTTGGAAATTACTGAGGCAGCCGTCATATGCAAGAGGACTCTTGATAAATTGTCTTTGCAACAAATAACCGAAGGTGTGAGAATGTTTTTTAATGAGCAAAAAATGAAACAAAACATATTTCAGCTGTAAACATTTTTCCAAATGTTTAACTCGGCTTTGAATGTGTTCTTCTAATTATTTTAAGACCGTTTTTTATTTATTTCATTTAATTTAACCATTTAAATTTTATTATAATTATTTATTTATTCTTAGTTTATTAGTTTACACTCAAAATGCTCCAAGCCCGTTGATGGAAAATTCTGGTAGAGTTGGTGGCAATTTAATATCATTTTTTACTCGCAAAAACTCACCTAGATAAGCGGAAAATTTCTATGGACCGAGTGTCCCAAGATAACTGCAGAGGTCAGATGTCGCAAATTTGCCCTTTACATCACATCCTTGAAATCATAAATGATAAATGCTAAGTTCCCCTGACTATACTTTCGTTTTTATCTCTTTTTTTTAGTTTTTTCCACAAAAGGGCAAAAAGCAAACAAAAAACCACAATCTTTTGAGCAAAAGCGACCCGATGACAGCCAAAGAAGTATAGGACAACACACAACAATCATATTTTAATGACGAATGCAAAGTGCCAGACAGCAGGACATCTCCAAAGACTAGATCCGCCAGTCCCAATGTAATCCCAACTCATTCCCTCCACCCGTTGGTCACCCAAGGAAAATAGGAAAAACCAAACAATGTTTATAGCAGTTCACTCAACAGTCCTACACTCTTTCTTTATTTTCTGCTTATCAAAAGGCCACATTTAGATGTGTTCAAACCCATAACCTTCGGTACCACTTCGTATACACAGTATTTAAGTCCGGCTGTTCGATAGTAAGTCATATATTTTTTCAAACTAGTTCCGGTAATAGTTCATGCTACACCGCCGGATAGTGTACAGGAAACCGAAATCGAATCGAGCTTCTGAAGGTGGCATCCACTCTAAGGCCTTGGCTCCTGTTGTGACCGATAAAATGATTTGCGTACAAATTGGTTCAGATGAAATTCGATTGAGCTGTGGGAATATTCAGTGCTCTTTTGTTAACCCGGCTAAAGGGGAAAAAAATAATGGAAGGAAGGGAAAAAGAGCAGCCACATCAGGAATAAAGGATTTGACGGCAGCCAGGGCCTTCTACACGTAAGTTGGTAAAGAGCTAAAACCGATTTGGTTAGTGGCAGCGAAGGAAAAAACTTTGCCCCGACAGAAGTTCAAGGAACGAAAAACTCCAAAAAGATTTTGTGGCTATTGCATTTTTTTCAACCACCGCTTCTTTCTTTTTCTTTTCTTTTACTTTCGTTGCGCCTTGGAGCGGGCCGAAGCAATCACTGATGCTGCCAAATATGCTGGAAATTTTTAATGATTTCCGCTTGCAGTAGTAGTCCGTCCAGACCTCGTCAAATAATATTAAATCGCTATTGCTACAATCAGCAAAAGTCGCATTCACAGGAATTCGTTATGTTTTCTTGTACTTATCTCTCAATTTTTTCTTCCAAAAATTGTATGGAAAACATAAACCAGATTTGCGGATAAAGCAATCGATATATCATCATTAGTTCTATAGCTCCTGCCATCCGCCGAGTGCCCTTTCCAAAGTGCCAAGTCATCCATGCTTTAGATGGTGGTAAATGATTACAGGGTCGGGGCCCGGGTCAATTAAACCACTTTAAATGCTGGACTTAATATTTTTTAGAAATTGAAAGCTGTGCTGTTAAATTTATTCCTTTAATTTATTAATCTCTATTATAATTTGATAAAGTTCTCACAGGTGAAACACGGCCGGCGAAGTCCCTTATCTGTAATATATTTATTAATATGGGGTTGATGAACATAGAAATAATTTTTAAAGCCTATATTAACGATAATATCCTGAATTACGATTTTACGAACTTAAGAACTAACACGCTGTAACAGCGTGATCCCTAACATGACAAAAAAATAATATTTTTTCTAAGCTTTTACTGGTTTTTTTATTCTTACGAATAAAACGAAAGAGGCATAATAAAATAACATACAAAATATATAAAATAGTAAGTACATAGTTAGATCGATAACATATTGTCAAAGACAATCGAAACAAAAATAAAAGTAGAATTATTATTTATTATTATTTTTTGTAGTATATGTATGTATGTATGGTTAGACTTTTTTCCAAAGTGCAATGAAAGAATATGCAAATTGGGAAATCGCCACCAAACAAGAACGGTAGCTGAAACTTAAGTTTTTAAAACCAATAAAAAACACATTAGCCCAGAGGCGGATGTCCGTAAGCGAATTGCCACTGAAATACATTTGGTTAGGAAAAAGGCGGGGAGGAAAATCCGCTGAACACATTTAGCTAAGCCACTTGAGGCAATATCTTCGCAACTTATTTGGCCTCGCTAAGAAATGCTAATGATCGCCTCGGCCGGTTTTGTCCAAAGTCCGGAAGTGGGAAGCGACGGGCAGGTGAACGGGAACGGTAAAAACGTAGTGACCACAAAAGGCTTTCAGTGAAGAAAGTTGCTGAGGGCTCTCAACCTAGGGTTACCGTGAAGAGGATTAAATCAAGTTTCTAGTCTTAATCAATAACATTGTGATACACTGAAAAAATAAAACACAATTAAATGGAAAGACATGTCCATAAACAATGCACTATTATTGCAATAAGCTTGCTGTACGTTACACTAAAATCGTTGGGTATTCTGGTCTGGTACTCACGCCGAATGTTCCAGTATTCCAGTCCAGTTTCTTGTCTTTTAATTTTGATTTATCATAAGGTCGCGCTTTGATATATATATATGTTTTTAATTAAGCCGGTTTTTTTCTCAAGTTTGCAACTGCTTTTTTTAAACATTAAAATTATTAAATACAATTTAAATCAGCAGAAGGCTCTAACACCCCCATAAAATTCTTAGAGTTATTTATACATTGGAATTTATATGTTGGCAATTACGATGTTGGCAATTGTCGAGGCGTGAAAGGATATATAAAGCCGATGGCTCCCTGTAAGTGCTTTTGTGTTTCAGGGTGACTGGAGCCCAAGACCAATTATGCACACATTTCATGCATAAGAAAATTCAATTCCACGTTCATTTGCACATGCAAATCAAATTATTTGCGGCAATCACACTTTCTGACACTTATGCAAACGCCACAGCACCAAGAAGCAGACGCCATCGGAGTGCAGCAGTTTAAACTACCTCTCCGACAGATCGGCAATCAAAAATCTTTAAAATTTGCCGAGAATGTTTAAAAACTATGATGAAATATATTCTCGAGTTAAGTTTTCTTCACTTCATGGTCCTTTTCACTAAGAAGGCCTATAGTTTTGCCAAGAATCAACGCATATTTGGGAGCGAAAAATATCGAACCATTTTCATGGGTTTAATAAGCAGCTGTAAAATATTGATTTAAGTAACTGGTTAAACAGTGCTGCTCCCCACTTTAATAACAATAAAGGCATATTAATGAGATGTCATAAAAACACAATGATAAAATTCTCCTTTATTTACTGAAGAGTTTGCTTCACTTCAGGCGCATCCTGTGTGCATGGGATTTGACATCGTCCCTTTATAAGTTGACCAGTCTGAGGACCCTACATTAAACGCATACTTTTGTCTATTTGGTTGGAATACAATGCTAAAGAGAACAAAGCCACTTAAAAACTTAACTAGCACAGGTCAAAACAAAGTAATTTTGTGATTGGTTCGCATGAAATAAATTTAATAATTGTGTACCTTTTGTATATTATAATTTAATTAGGAATATGTGCTTAATGGTATTTCAAGGGGTGAAATACCAAGAGGGTGTGCCAGGAGAAGATATCTCGTTGAACTTACGATGGAGAATCTTGGGGTGATTTGGATGAGAGCACATTCACTGACATTTTAAATGCGGCAAGCTGAGCAAGCAATCGAAGGACTAGACACAGGGAAAACATCGAAAGGATATGTGGCACAGAAGATAATTAAAGCCGAGTCGGGAATGTGATTTTGCTGCAAACGTTTTCGAGATGCGAAAGGGTATGTGTAATGAACGCAAAAACGTAAATGGTCTCTAAAAAAATAATTTAAAAATGTTTTTAATTAAATATCAGTAGATAAACAAAGTTCCCTTACTCTGCCAGCGATAAGCAGTCAAAATATTAATCCAGATCTTTTCGATCTAGTTTAAATCCAGTCTCTAGTAGCCTCAGGTAACTCTATATATTATGTATTTCTTAAAATTGAAGTTTAGTTTACGGTTAAAGTATGAAACTTTCATGTTTTCAGCCATTAAAACTTATCCTAGAGACTATTTATTTGTGTTATTTTAATTGTTCATATTAGTAGGATGGTATCTGTGAGTCTGTGCAGCTGTCTGACCACAAGTATCTGCCATTTTTGGCTAAGGGAAACTCGTCAACGGCTTTCCCCCACCTTTTCTATGGCTGCCACCACAGTTACTGCTTTATTTATTGTTTGTGCTTATTTGAGTCAACTACAAACGGATATTGTTAATTGTTTTGCCCCTACTGTCCTCTTTCTGCCGCCGCTTAGGTAGTGGTACTGATGGCAGTTCAAGTCCAAGACAAACAAGCCGCAGAATCAGTGTTCCCCTCCAGTTTTGTTCATATTGTTTATTCGCTCTGAGTTGGCTCTTTGTTTTTTCTGTCTGTCCTTCTGCTGTTTTTCTCTGTCGCATTTGGCATTTGCGCTCCGCTGCTGGCCTCTGTTTGCTTTTGGCCAATAAACGAGCCATCACAGAGTCGTCCTGCTAGCCCTCTTGGGCCGCGTTTAATGGGCCGTTTAACATTTCATTCGGTCGTCCTTCTATGCGGAGCGTTCTTCTCCATGTGCTCTTCTGCCCCTTTGGGCTGTTGACTTGTTGTCGTGTCTCTTGCGTAAACTTTAATTGTCTGTCAGTTCATTGAGGTAAGTTTTAATTAATTTTTCGCCAATGCTTGGTAAGAGTGCCTTTGTTTGGCATCTTGTCTTCGACAAGAGCAGGAGCGGCTGGCGAATGTCTTGCAGGGCGCATTGTCATCCAAAACTGTTAAGGTGATAAGGGGAACGTTACACTAATGCTCTGCTAACTGATTGGCTAGCAAATAAGTAAAAGTTGTAACTTAAACCATTCTTAATTTTTCCTGTCTGTCCTATCTCCTCTTAAAACATTGGGTATTCTCACCTTGTCAAAAACCTGGTCTCACTTTGTGAAAAACAGTTTGGGCCGAGTCTTAATCAAACCCGATCCCATTTGATCTCTGGATACGCTTCATTAATATGGTTAATTGGGTAGCCATTAAAACATTGGACCATCGAAACCTTTTCTGTAATACTTCAAACTGGCCTGGAACAAGCCTTAAACAACATCGTCGAAGAGGCTGCGTCCCGGACGTGCTCTCCTCTAGTTCCTTGTTATTTATTGTTTAGAAAAATCGGTCACGCATTCGTTTGTCCTCTAAGAGAGAATGTGGGGGTGAGGCTGGTAGATTTTAAGTGCTGGACCTGGTCCGTTGATGTGGTTTGCTTTGGTTTTGATTTTGTTTACCGTGTGGCATTTACCATTCAGCGTTCGTGTATCCTTCGTCGCCTAAGCGCATTAAAAGTTTATTCTGTCTTACCTCCTGCCTTATTTTGTGTGTGTTTTTATGTGCACTTTATCGAAAGCACATCACGTTTTGCACCTGATTTACTGACAATTCTTGGACCATATTAACAGAGCCCATACAAGCGGAGCTTAAATTTACAATATTACAAAAGAGGGAAGGAAAATTAAACTTTTCACCAGAGTTGAATACAAAATGATGTAATAATAATTGAGATTAATTATTTTGGGTAGCTGGCGATTTTATTACAAAAAGTTAAGAAGTATTTCGTGTTGGCTGTTGAAATTGGTAGCCAGGTGACAGTCAGCCATTTTAAATTTCCGTTAATTTAGCATTACCTGAGCACAGGCGTATATTTAATTCTTACAAGCACATTATGCGAATATTATCTTAGAGATTGCATTATTTTTTTTTGCTTATATTTTCGTTTAAGGAAACAATTTTATTTTTTCAAAATGTTAAAAAAAGTGTTTTTTTGTACTTATTTAAAGACACCGAAATTATATTGCAACTTTGACAACCGATTGCTCAGCCTCCGTTAGGCTAAGGAGAAAAATTTATATACGGTTAAATGCTGAATTTTATGTATAAACAAAATAAAATTAATAAATGTATCGAACGTAAAAATGGTTTTTTGAATTAATCACCACTTTTCGGCTCCAATACCCCACTGTGCAGCGTAACCGAAGGTATTTTTAATATTTATGTTGACCTTATTGGAATCAATTTTTCAAAATCTTTTTAAGCTAAAATTTACAAATATTTTGGTAATTTTAAATAAATTATTTTATTTTATAATTTGCTTAAAATATACTTTTTATGATGCCTTTGATTTGTATATAGTCTATAAATGGAATAACTTTACGGCCCGCATTCAGACGAGTCTCTTGACGTCCAATTGACGCCTCTCGATTTGGCTGCTCCTTTGGCGCTATCTAAATTGGAAGTGCGGACTAAATGCGCTAGGCTGTCAGGCTGTCAAGCAACAAAAGAACGACAAGCCAAACATACATAGAAGTCGCAACTCAGCTGCTGCAGTGGCAGACTCGACAACATTTGCTGCAAGGGAAATGTCTTTGAATTTGTATACCGTGCAGCTGCCTGCATGGATCAGCAGTAATCAGGAAAGGAAAAACAATAAAAACTAAGGCTCACCTTCGCTTTCCTGTTGTTTCAAGTCACGTTAGTAATGGAAAGACTTTTAAAATGTTGGATAGCTATATATTTCAATTCATCGCAACTTCACCTTCGGTTCAGATTCCGCAGCTAAAATTCTTGCTTTTTTACAAACTTATAAACGGCATAATATTATAGTGTTGTTTAAGGTAATTTAGTACAAAATAATAAAATGTAAGCCACTGTCCATTAGTCAGAGGTTTGAGCTTGACATCGAAACTAGACGATGAAGACTCCGACGATGGATGTTAAAAAGTGTGTTATCCTTCTATGTATCTATGAATAAATAAATATATTTTCTTCTATAAATAAATAAACATTCAATTTCTAGTTATTTGTTGTGAATTCCTTTCATATTTTTTTTAATTTTATGCGAGTTTTCCCACAACTAGGCCAACATTTTTTTTTCTCGATAAAAGGTTACTTCATTAAATTCTTGATACATTTTTTCTAAATGAAGGAATCAATTTAGTTCTTTGCTAATGCCTCTAGCTTTAAATTGGTACATATGTATATGTTTGTATAATATTCAATTGGTTAAAAGATATAAGGCAAAAACGAAACTTTGTTCACAACCGGGACCTTTACCCTATAATATCCTCTGAGTCTGAGTCAAAAATAAATACTTCAATTTCTCAATATTTTTCAAGTATTAAATGGCTGGCATTTTGTCGCTAGCACTGGAACTATAAAACCGACAATCAACAGCCGTCCGAGGACAACAAGCACAAACAGCAAAGGAAAGTAGAAGAATACAAAGCATTTGAATATTATATAAATAAAACTCTCATCATATTTTTATAACCACGTAGACATAAAGATTCGTATCTCCATGCATTTGCGGACATGGTCCGAAACGAATTTTTGGCTTTGCCCTTCCCATTTCGGTCACTTTTCGTGGCCGGTAATCTTTTGTTATGTGACCAATAAAGTAGGAGGCAGTTGGACCTCAAGCGATGGCTGGCCAAATAAAAACGCAACCACATTGGATCACATTGCTCCTGATAGGGGGAGTGGCCAAGAGAGAGAGAATGAGGCGTACAAAATTGGTACGTACTCGTAAACCCTCGCCATAAGCCAAATGTGCAATAAAAGGATTTGTGTGAGAAATTGTATGAGCACGCATTTTAAATCTGCATTAAGTATGTATGACTATAGTGGAAATAAGAGGTGACCAAAATACAAACAATCGAGTAAGAAATGATAAAACAAGATTGAAGCTAACTTCGGTAAGCCGGAGTTTTGATACCGTTGCAGTCTGCAATTGAATAAATAAGTCGATACATTTTGGTAAAATTTAAAAATTTTACATATTCGTATAAATCAACCGATCGCTTCTATGGCAACTATATAATATATATATATCTCGAAATATATAAAAATACATTGAGAATCATGAAAGTTATAACTTGTTTCCATTAATTTTCCGATCATTCCTATGACAGCTATAAGATATAGCTGTCCGATTTGCATGGAATTTAAAATGTATAGCTATAATAAAATTACAGGGTCATATATTTAATTTGAGCTCAATATCTTAAAAAACAGCGAAAATATGTCATCTGCCCTATCGTTCCTATGGCAGCTATAAGATATAGTGGACCGATTCCGGCCGCTCCGACATACATACGAGTATATACTAACTGCAATAGAAAGAAGACTATCTGCAAAGTTTCATTCAGATACCTCAAAAACTGAGAGACTAGTTTGCGTAGCAAAGGACAGACGAACAGACAGGCATGGCTATATCGACTCGGATGGTGATGCTGATTAGGGTTATATATACTTTATGGGGTCGGAGATGCTTCCTTCCCTGCGTTGCAAACTTCTGATCAAAATTATATTACCGTCTGCAAGGATATAAAAAGTGAAAATTATTGTGATTGATTAAGTAATTATATTTATAAATGTAACCGGCAAAATACTAATCATATATTAAAAATATTGTGTCTGATTTATTTTTTACTTCCGCATCTGTAAAGTGTTCAACGATGATAGTTTAACCAAAATAAATAAATTTGCAGATAGCTTCTTGCTTTTTTGTGCATATCATGTGCAAAAGCAATTCCCCTCTGGCAAATCCAATTATCTTGGTTAGTGGGACCTAACGGCGCCTATAACCACCTCGGCTAGGTTCGCTTTTTAAACTGCCCCGCCCACCACTTTACTCAACTCCAAGTAAAAAGCCATTCATTTCTTATATGATAGGATTTCCTTCTTCTTGTGTTGTATTCGATCAATAGTCCGCTTCTTGATTTTACTATTAAGGGTGTGTCAAAAAGATCTGCATTATCTGAACAAATTGATATTGGGTCAATAGGTGAGTCGGGCCTTCTTAAGGGGGGTCATCTAAGAAAAATTTTTACAAAAAATATTATACCAAAATATGCAATCCGGCAAAGGTGTCTAAATGTCAAATGTACGATTCTGCGGTGATGCATGCCAATTGAAAAGTTTAAATATTGTATATGATCTATCCACAATCTTCGGTTAAAAAAAAACGATTTAAAAAAAATTAAAAAAGTAATACAGCAAAATTTTTCTGGGTAATCTTGCGCGATAAATGAATTCCAAGCAAAACTTTTTCTTGTTTAAAAATCTACTCGTATGGTACATTATAAAATTTTTAAAAATAATTTTTTGTTAAAAAATTACAGCTGCTTAAAAACCAACAAAAGAATTTCGGAAAAAAATTATCTTAAAACTCCATTACTTCATAAAGAGGTCCTTAATCAAAAATGTTAAAATATGAGGTAGAAGTTTTAGTCAAAGGTGGCTTAACCTCTTATAACTTATAACCACTTATAACCACTTTTTTTTCAGCTTGCCGGCAACAATACTAACAAAGCTTAACCGATTGATCTGAAAACTCGTCAGTAAATTTGAAATACCCATGGCTATCGATTCACCTGTTTTTTTTAATATATTTCTTACTTTTTGTAACCATTTTTTACCTCTCTTTAATTTAATTTTTTTTTTTTCAATTACGCACCATTTTGTAAAAAACTAAAATATCGAAAAAATTACCTCTTGAAGAATAATAATATAATAGCCTAGCTTTGCAAACAAGTTTTTTTAAACATAAGACAAAAATGAACATTTTCTGAATTTTTTTTTTTCATCAATACTGAAACCAGTACTATTTTTTTCTAAAATACAAAGCTTGAGGACTTGTTAATTTGAAATTATTTGTAGATAACAATCTATTGCGAACTATATAAACTAGTGGGAAAGCTGCAGTCGAGTGTGACCGACTGTGAGATACCCGGTACCCAAAGAATTGTGGGTGAAATTAAAAAGCAAGAAATAGAGACAAAAGTTGCTAGAAACATGTTGAGCAACACCCAAAAAAGACAAATGTTGCTAGGGACATGTTGAGGAACACGCACTGACACTCTCTCTCAGAAGCTATGTGCTCAGACACCCGAAAAGTATTCCTGAGCAGTGCGATAGAGCGAGAGGGTGACTATTGACCTCTCGTTTTGACTCAATGCTACTGAACACTTTTCGCGTGTCTGAGTACGTAGCTTCAACAAGAA
>VNJO01007740.1:0-33763 GCA_008042535.1 Drosophila tani
CAAGAAAACTCACTATGTTGAAAATTAATTTTTAAAAATTTTCTATTAATTTTAAAGTTCTACTTGTACATCGGTCGTGGTAACAACATACACACACTTATATCGTATATATTTTCATTCGTATAAATTTATAGTATTTTTTTGTAACAATTATGTCAATGTGGTTAAAATTTTTCGGCGAAAAGTGTGATGGGGAGGCGCCAATACTCAAGCTTGGTGAACCCGCCGTAGTGTATGACATCAAGCGTAGGCTGGAGAGAATCACCTCGCTGCCGTTTACGAGCCTTCCTATTCGATTCAATAATCGCGAGCTCCGAGATCACGACCTGGTTGACAGGGTGTTCGAGGAATGCAAGGCCATGGGCATGCCTCCCGAAGGCATGCCTGTCGCCTGTCCCCCGCATCAGGAAACCGACTTGTCCGTAATGTATAAATCTAAATTGATTTTCGGGTTGAGGTTCGTGGATGGCAGCGAGTGTGGAGAAGCCTTCGACTTTTTATCAGAGGCTACGTCCTGCTTTAAGGTCGACATTGAAGGCTTCACCAGTGACACAGAGAGCATCGGCAGCGCCGTTGTCCCTGCTCCCCATCGCACCCAGGTAAAGAAAGGCAGATCGTGGGTGCCCAGATTCGTTATGTGGCTTAAAAAGCATAAGCTTTTTACTAATAAAAAGAATACATTTTTACAAAAAAGCAAGGAAAGCGTCGCTTGCTAAGAAAAATAAAAAGCGACAGAAAAAACAAAAAAAAAATGTATCTTTCTAGAAGCAATATTAAGCGGATAAACTATGGTACATCGGTTTTTTGAACGTATAATTTATCTTATTAATAATAGAAAATATATCTAAATTATATCTAAAGAGAAAGTGGGTATTCTATAACGATCTGGGACTCTACCTCGATCTCGACTCTACTGTGCTGTTCATCTAGATCAAAAATATATATTCCACAGTTTCCGTTACGCTTTACTTCCTCTGTAACATATATACCCTGGCACTCGTAAGGGGTACACAAAATATGTAAGAGCCATGGATATATAGAGATTCTCTTGAAGTTTATCTGCCCAAAAGCACACACAGACACACACACAGTCTCGTATTAAAGCTGTGTGTAAGATGTGTCATTTTCATTTTATTTTCCTGTCAACCTCACCACCCTCCCCCACTCAACATGGTATTTCCCCCGCCCATTATACCGATCCTCCCCCCACCTATCGCTTTTTGCATTTGTTTCATTTGTGCGACGTTTCACATTAAGCTTGACAGTCGGGCTTTTGTGCATAATCGTGATGCCGTTAGCTCCGGCTTTGGTCCTCAGTTCTGGCTCCGAGTTCTGGTCTTGTTTTCTGGCTCTGTCCCTTCATTTCCTTTAGTTCTTCCTTTCGGACACTAACCCAGTCCTCCAAGCCCACTAGCTATTCCATTCGTCCGCCTGCCTGCTGATGGAAATAAGCTACCAATTACTAAAGTGTTTCACTCTAAAGCCATTACAGTTGTTGGCTGCCCCTGATTTTGCTTCGGTCGCTGCTTTTGATTCCGTAACTCCCCCTTGACTCTAATTCTGGTTCATAGTCGGAGTCGGAGTCGGAGGTGAAGTCTTCTCCTCCAGCTACTGATCTGGACTAAAATGTTGAATGGTCGCATTAGTCGGAGGAGCATCTGGCAACGGACAAAGGAGTTGGAAATGCACAAATGCAAGTAATGCATGAACTTGGCAACTGGAAATGTTCTCATTTTACCATTTGCTATAAATGTGGCTTTGACCAATCGCTCTATTAAATTCCTTTAGGGCAAATATTAATTAATAAATTCATGTGCACTGCAGGGAGATTACTGAAAGGATTTTCGTTGTGGCGGAGCCATTGAATATATAACCAAGACATCTTAAACTAATTTCAACTAATTTTGACACAACCACGTAATATATCAAACATGGCTGATAAATAGGCATGTATTATGGTTAATAAAGGATGTTACGGTGCTGAATTTACAGTGATTATGTTGGCATAACAATGTCATTACCAAACAAAATGTTATTTAATGCTTGTCGGGGTGTTTAATTATTTACTTCTAGTTTAGTGGTCAAGCATGTATACTTATATTTACTGGAATCAATGTGGCTTTTGTTATCAAGAACTTTTGATAAATTGATATGAACTCTTGCTAAAATCACGAATGCGTGCTCGTCTTAACATCAGCATAAATGACCTACTTCTGTATTTCTGGGCACGTTCAGTTATTTTATTTAGATAGTAAATTGTAAGATTAACTAAATGGCAACTTAATATTAAGTACATAAGCACAGCAGTTAACAGGGAGTAATAAATATTAATAAAGGAATAATAAATATAAATAAAAGAAAAATAAATATGAATAATATCGAATGTTGCCATTATAATAATATAAATATGGGATGTGAATGTGTTCTTTGAGTATTGAATAAAAATATAAAAAAAGGCTGTAACATATTCGAATTAATAATCTTAAGATTTTCTGTGCTAGTGAGAGAACTAAAAATTGCTTAGAAATTGCAATTCAAGCATCCCGTTTGGTCCTACTTTCCCTCCACATAATTCCACCTTATTTTCTCAAGAAAGTAACAAGATTTTCGATCACTTGGCAGTGTAATCAGACTCGCATTAAATTTAAACTTGAAATGTACATATTTGAAGTCTCAGAAATATAACAAAAACCTTCAACTTCATCCCACATCCTCCTCTTTTTTATTTGTTGACTTTTTCAATTGCCATTCAAGCGCAACACATGCACACACACGCACATCATCATCATTTTAGCATTGCAGATTTAATTTCGTCAAAGTGGAAAAGTCAACCGAAAGGTCGCTGTCGACAGACTATACGCACCAATGAGTGCCACACCAAAACACTCGGAGACCCCATCGCCAGCCACTTCCCCCAAAAGTGTACGTAAACGTACGTGTGACCCACAGATGGCAAAGGGACGACCATGGAGCAACAACCACATCGAAGGGCAACATATGGCAAGGAAGAAGCAGTCTGAGAAGTGGCCGCGGGGGGTTGGCTTTTAAATTTATACAAATTAAAGGGGAAAACTGATTTTATATAAGATTTCCAGTACAAATTAAGCCCCATAAAATCTTAGATCTTGGATTCTGCTGAGCCAAACTTTACAAATGTTTCTTAAAATAAAATTACTTTCAAAGACAATGTTTTGTGGAAAAACAAAAGGTTAACCCTATCCCTTGTTATCACAAGACTCTCAAGGATACACCACCCTTCTCCCACGCTGGTGTCACCCTTGATTAGTTCCTTAGATAACGTCTCGTAGTTGTCGATTAACCCTCGCCTCAGACCCAAACCTGAATACTAATGACGTTTGCTATCTGTTCATTTGTCTTTGCTGTTTTCCCATTTCATTCTTTTCTTTTTTTCCCCGCTTGGGTCTGGAGCTTGTCAAAGGGTTAAGGCTCAGAAAGAGAGGGCAGGCCGAAGCTGCCGACTCGCTCTAACAAACCGTACTCGACACGTTCCACTTGGCTGGGTCAATATGCTGGCGGATTTGCTGTGCCCTGTAATTAAACACTTTTCCCGGGCAGAGAGTGAGAATCTCTTGATGATGAGGTAAAGGTGAATGGCTCCTCTTCCACACCTCGAGTCCCTGTGGCCATCTCTCACTCAACTGCCTAACAGTTTATTCCCCGAAGTTAATGAGAATCTCAGGCCGGGCACCTGAGTTCATTCCTCTCTCTCTCTCTCATCATCATCATCGGATCGAGCGCTTTAAAGGCCCCAATTAGTAGCCGCCTAACGTTTATTCCGGCCCACAGAACGGAGCTACCAATTTTCCTGTCATTCACATTTAATTGACAACTGTTGGCTTTCGGCCTAATTGATGACTTGATGCTTCATCTAACCCACACACTCACTCGCACTCGCACTCGGACTGGCGCTGGCAATCGCCTGCTAAGCAAATAAATAAATCAAGATATAAGCAAAGAAACACTCGAGCTCCCAAATGGATTCTGAAATAGTTGCAGTCCATCCGTGAAGTTGTTGACTTCGGCCCGGTCATAAAGTGAAGATTCCACTCGGCAAGTTGAGTACTCGAGGACCTCTGGTGTGGGCAGTGCATAAATTTTATAAATACATTTTCAACAGCACATCAGTCATGGCCAGTCCGAAACAGGACCGAACTCCAGGCATCTCATACCCATTAAATATGGGGGAATCAAAGGCATGAACAGCTTGTTAAGTGAGGCTCACGAATTTTAGTTAATAAAATATTGTAATTTATGTAACCGGAAAGGGTCAGTATCTCTTATTTTAAAATTTAACTGATTGTGTGAATATTTAAATAACAATACAATTATATCTAACTGAAATATATCATCTGAAACCTGTTTAATAATCATTTTACTTACAATATAAAGGAGCTTAATGTGTATTACGTATATATATTTGTACATCCTCCATTATATCTATTTTGTATTTAAAGATAAAGGATATTTTGTAGTCCCCACAAAACCTGCTCCCACATACTTTTCATTTGGCTGCAGAGAGCGGAGCTATGAATTCATACAACAGACGTAATCTGTGGAATTTTTCGGACACCATATCTCCGCTGGGACCCACATGGCACACATCAGAATCAGCATCAGCATCAATGTCAGAGGAGGATGCACAAAATGCATTTTGAATATTTATGAAACATGACCGGCCGACACCGACGTCCGCCCCCGATCGAATGCGTACGCAGTCATTATTCAAAATAATCGGTCTAACGTGGCCACATGTCTTGAGGACAGGAAATTCATGAATATGGAAACGAGCATATTACGTAAACGCCTCCTGGCCGGCTTGGCTTAATAACAAAGTGTCAAAGTGTCCAGGATATTTGTTGAAAAAGTCCCAGGCCTGACCTATCATCGTTCTGCCAGTTTGCATTGTTGGCAATTTTGTTCTGGCCAAGGCCCTGCTGTCCCAGGCCCATTGTGTGTTTCAGCATTTTCGGCTTATCCAATTTATTAGAAAACTATTTGCTGTTGGCCCAACGACATCGAAGCGTGGTCATTGCAAAGTTGTTGGGATTGCGGAAATCGAAATTGTTGATGCAAACAATTATTGACTACAACTAGTAACAGGATATAAACTTTTGATGGTGCAAGCTTATAGAAATCCATAACATTTATAAAAAAATATGGCTCAGTACTTGGAAAGTCGCAAAACGGGTAAACTAACGTTTTTAAAAGGACTCATAACTCAGTTGTAAAGAAAGTCTAGGGAAATATTTACCTTAGTTAAGCCACCATGTTGTATTCCCCATATTAATCCAAAAAGAATAGTTTTAAATTCCCCTCCAGTTGGCAATTAAATGTTGTATTCTAAAGCAATTTATTTCGAAAGCAAAAAGAAACCCAGCTGACAGGGTAATCTGAAAATGATGATGACGGGCCATTTTCAATTTAGTTTTAAAACGAATAAACAAAACATTGGGACAGCATGTCTTTCAATTAGATGCTTGCCATAGATTTCATTTTTTCCCCCAGTATTTTTTTGAATCATCGAACAATAGATTTATGGAGTAAATCAATAAATGCATTTGACAGGAATTCGAGTGGGGAATATGGGGGATACTCTCATCACTCAATTCCCCTGTCCGACTCCTGTCCCCGAAACAGGCTCCAAACAAACTAATTCAATCTTTGCCGCTTGTCCACGTTTATCACTGATTTCTTTTTATTTCTTGTTTTGTCCTGACACCCCTGAACCCATTCCCCATGGCCCTGTCAGTGTTTTACAGCGAAACGAGAGAGAACAGTCCATTTGTGTGAATTGCATTTTTATTTGTATAGAATTTTCATAGCGAGCCCCCCCAAAGCTTCTGCTGGCATTCACACATGTCCCTGTCCTCTGGCAGGATATTCGACTTTCAGCCGGGGCTGGGCAAATCTGGCTGGGGCACGGGGCGTTGTCTCGTGTTGCTTTGACAGTTTTTTGGCAAACTGCCACAGACGGCCGAGCGAGCCACTGGCAATGGAGTGCACTCATCGGGAACAAAAAAAAAGTAGAGAACGGAGAGCCAGTGGCAGCCAGTCTTGCACATTCCAGATATCCTCTAATTAAATAAATGTAAATATAACTATAGGAATGCAAATTAATATTCAATAAAAATAGCTGCAGTCTATTTTTGTTTTTATTGAAAAAGCTAAAAGTTTGTGTATTGAAATTCAGTAATTGAAAGATTTTAGAAATGTATTTCCCCATTCGCACATCACATTTAATTAATTAAAAACTAATTTTCATTTAGCGAACACTAATCATCTATCACAAAATATAAATCAGTTGTCAATTATTTCTGCATTACATGCACAATAAGCCTCTTTTGTTTTGTCTGTCAAAGTGAAACAAATATCATTGTTTCCTGCTCTTTGCCCCCATCAATAAAACAAAACTGCTTTCCATTCAATATTTAAAGGATAGAACGAAACGCAATACCAAAGGATCGAATAGATAGTGAGAACGGAAGGGACCGAGATATAGGTAAAAAGTAGAGATAAAGCGAAGAATGCGTGCGGAATATTTAGCACGTTCTACGTGCCATGGCGACAAATAAAAAATTGAAGTAAATTTGGCAACTGGCTACAGAGAGTCGTTAGGAGAAGAGAGGTGCCGGCAAGAGGGGAATCCCTGGCGTCAGCACCCTTGCCACCAACCGCCCTTCGATATACAATGAACCCGCTCAAACCAATGTCTCCCAACTCAAGTTCAGCAGTGCGGCAATGCAGCTGAGAGGACAGACAGGCAGACACCGAGTCCTGCTGCAGACTGCAGACATCCTGTCGCCAGACTCTCGCCGTTTTTTTTTATTGTATTTTTTTTCTTTGTCCAACGTATTCAGATGCAGCTTAGGCCATTAGCGCCCGTGTTCTTCGATTGGCGAGGACACAAGAAAGCAATTGGGATTGCGGTGCAAATCCAAGGGTTTGGTCAACTCCAGGCGGACATGCGAGAATTTTAACAATCCGAAGAACCGATTTCAGTGCTGTGCAGTGCTCAATTTCCATTAAAAGTCTGAATTTTTAAAGCCCAACTACTATTCTTACCTTTTTTGTACAATAATAATAATTTTAAAATCTTATTATGTTGAATAAATACTGCCATTAAAATGTCCTTTAGCAGAATTTTAAATAATACATAATGCAATTCGCTTGCAGTTTTGATTTTTATATATTTAAAAGTTGCTACAAATGGTTGCCCAATGATTTAAGGCTTAAAGCCAGCCGCAGTGGCAGCAGCAACAACGGGGCGCATACGATGAAGGCAACAATCGCCCAACGAGTCTAATGAATGCCCAACTATGGCCAGCTGGGCCAACCAGCCAACCAACTAACCTGGCCCCAACTGAGGCTGCAGGAAATATACATTATGGTGGCCGGGGAAGCGTGGCCCGAGCAACTTATTAATATGCAGAGCAGCCAGCAGGTGTCTTTGCTACCGTTTTATGCCACAATTTGCGCCACGTGCGGCTGCTACTGCTGCTGCTGCTGCTGACAAGGCTTAATAATGCTGCCACTCGGCTGCGTTCGCTCGAATGCCAAAACGATTTCTTTGCTCAGCTGCAGCTCGAAATTAACAATTCGTAGCTCATTTTTCTGCCAGCGGGATGGGGGCGGAAATCCAGGGCGCAGAAAACTCAGGAAGAGGCGGATGGACCTCTTGCAGCGACAATTAGTTGAGTTATTGGCAGCAAGTTGGTCCTGTGTAATCCCCACCCAGCCAAAAAACTTTGGCCAGACCGAGTAATTTTGTAGCCTGACACACAGCAATCACAGGAGCAACACCCAAGGGAAAAAGTTGGCTTTCTTTCACCACAAAGATTGGCTTTGACGTTTATTTTAAGAGAACTTTTTGTTAAGGTTTTGTTTATGGTAAACTTCTATATACTCTAACTGGTTAATCTTAAAATTACACTTCCTATGCTTTCCTTTTCTCAATATCAGCAACGAAATTAATTTAGAAAGTTCTTTAGAGAAACATAAGCTTTCAAATAATTAAACTTTTTAAAACTTAAAATAATAATTAGCAAAGGCTTTAAGTTCCAAGTTTAATAAAACATTTGTTGCTTGCTTAATAAGTATAATTATTAACAAGAAAAAGTAAAAATATTCATAAACCATTTTAGCTTGAGTGTATCCTGAAAAATGTCCTACTCCCACATGTGGGTTGTTGATCGGCTTGTTAGCTGTTCATGGCGTACCCTTCAGCCGAAACCCTCTCCACTTCTATCTCCGGACATAGTTGGCTAAAGGATTCAAGGCGGCTCCTGTCAACGCATAGTTGAAGGCCAGGACAATGGCAGCAGGTGCATGTGCAGGAGTAGGAGCACGAACAGGAGCCAGAAGAGATTCAGCAGCAACCACATCCACCTACGGACGGATGCTCATATGCTCCCAGTTCCTCTGGCAGGTCGGCATACCTGGCCGCAGGCCAACTGCATACCGGACTCGACTCTTCTGGTCGGTGGGTCAGTCAGCTGGCACAAGGACCTGCAGCCTGTCATAGTTGCAGGAGACAGAAGATGAGCACTAAGCTAAAGTAGCAGTATTACGGAGGGAAATCCAGGGATGCGGAGGAGTTGCAATCCACAAATTGACTGCTGAACATGTCAAGTGATTGAAGCGCTCCTTGTTCTCCTCTCGACCGTATTTCGTCATGTGTCCACTCAGTCTCCAGAGCAGGATGAGAAGGCCAATTGAATCAATGGCTGCAACGGCTCATCCGATTTGGATTGCATGAAATCTGATTTCCGCTTTAAGTAGGTTTTTTTTTCCAAGAAACAAGCCAATCTAGCAGCAGTTTATAAAATTTTCAATATCCTTGTTATTAGATTTCTAATACCAATTTTAGTCCGGTTTTATTTCTAAATTATGCAAGTGGTTTATAATTTATTTTAGTATCTAAAATAGTAAGCCCAGAAATTAATTTACAACAGTACAGACAATATTTTGTAAGAGAAGAGGCTGCCTGCCACCCTTTAATCCCTAAAAATGTTTCTACGTTTCTAGGCCAGCAATTGTTTTCCAATTTAGTTGAAAGGCAACAGCTTAACTGGATTTTGGGAACCGAAAAACATCATTGCATTGCAAACTTTTATTTGTCAACAGTTCCAATGACATTTTCATTAGGCTTTCCTTTTGTGCCCTGCCTGTGTGTGTGTGCGTATACGTAACGCAGTTAGATGAGCAACTTATTGCACATACGCCGTGGTGAGCAGTGGCGGACCCCGAGAATCCGCCTCCATCCTGGGCATTCCCACGATTCGTTTTTGTTTGCTTTTTTGCTGCCCTTTTTCGGTAGTCTGATATTTCTTGCTGCTGATGCCTCCAATGCCTCGATTATTTTTTTTTTTGCTGTAGGAAAGGGGAATTCAACTCTGACTGCGACTGTAACCTGCACCGTTTGGTAGCGGCAGAAGAGGAAGCCATAAACCTGCTCAATGCACAAGGCTTGGCAGCGAGGGAAATGTCAACGAAAGCTACAAAAATGCAAAATACATTGGCAAAAAACCGAAAAAGAGATGTAAAACCGAGTGAAAAAAAAAAAGAAATGTTCAAGCGTGGGGGAAATGTGAAGGAGAATTCACGCCAAATGAAATCTGCAACGAGTCTGACGCATTTAGCTGTCAGTTTGTCTTAGCAACTCGGTCGCGGGATACGCCGTCGTCGTCATGTCTCATTGTGCTCCTCCGATTCCGATTCCGATTCCGGCAAAAAGGAGTAGCCAAGGATCCTGACAGCAGCAGGAGAGGATGGGCGGGATGGCGGGAACGCGGATGGTTATCCAACCAACCAAACCGGGGCGAACCAAAACTGAAGCGGAGCAAAACGCAATGCGCGTAAAATAAACAAATTTCCGCAGACGACACTCAACTATGCAAACAGTAATTGGAGCAGGCAGCGGGTGGCAGGCGGTTCAACTCGAAGAGTTTCTGATGCTGGCTGGCGCTCAGGTAAAACCTGTAGCCAAAACCAAAAACTGAAACTGAAATTCAACGGAATAAAACAACAGGGCGATGGAGACAAGCCGCTTGAAAACGATAGGGGTAGTGGTTAGTGCATAATATCCTGTAAATCTAAATCCTTAATCTACTGTATATTGGATATCGCTATATCTACTGTAACAATGAATAGGAATTATAAATATATATATTATGCATAAATATTCTTATGAAGTCATAGTTTCTGTTACTATGACAGTATGCAAATCGAGGAAGCCATTTCACAGTCATTATATTTTTTATTTAAATTTTCTTATTTTTCAATGCAATGGCATGCTTTTAACATTTACAGGGTATGCACAGTGAAGCCGTAATTCAATGCTAACGAAGGTGAGCGCATGGGATGCCGGCAGAAGCTCGCTAGGATTCGCAGGATTCGCGCTGGATTCACATAACGCAAGACAGTTGGCGGTACAGAAGGAGCCATCCTGGAAAGGAGCGCGAGAGCGGTTGTGGACGGCAGAGAGAAATGTTCCTGCAAATGCAATATTGTTATGCTGTAATGGTATAAAATGTATGCATATGTTTTACACAGGATACAGGATGCTGCAAACGAGACATGACCGAGGAAAGCCATTGGGGGTGGTGTGGGGAAGGCCCGGAAGAAGGCAGATCAGAGGAAGGCAGGAAGTCGCCGCTTTGCTGCCTCTGAATGCGGAAAATTAAAGAAAACAACAGCTCGAAAATCGCAGGCGGAAGGCATTCCAGTAAAGTAAAGAACAAAGCGAAAAAAAAAACACCAAAACGAGAATGAAAATTGAATGAGAAACACAATTCCCATTTTGTCTCGGGCTGTGCAATAGATCCGGTTACTCTCGCTGGAATGAAGGCAACTACTCCTCATCTCTCTGAAAAGCAGTCAAGGCACTTCAAGGGTTGGATGTAGTTTAAATAATTTACTTTAGCTGGATTCATTACATAGAGAAGTTTACAGGAGGATAAACACTATAAGGAAAACATAGCCTATCGTTTTATGGGGTTATGACACTACATTGTTGCTTTGATTAATTGAATTCAGTTTCCTGATACATACATTTACGTAAATGAGAGTAAGATAAATAAACCAAAAAATAAATATATATTTCATTCATTATCTAATAGACGCAAGGCCTACGAACATTGATTTTAGAAAATAAGTATGACCGTTCCTTCTTTAAGAAAAAAGACCCAAGAAAGCATTTTATTTATTTGTCTCTTTCACTGTAGTGTCACAGTACGTACCTTATACGTAAACTTTAGCTCACTAATTACTAGCAAACAGATTTTTATCCAAAAGTGGAGAGCGATTCGTTAGCCTTATCATACAAATTGGTAGGGAATAGGAAACATGGTCAGAGTAAAGAGAGAGAGGGAGATAGAGAACTGCAAGTGTAAAATCCAATCAAGTTAGCCTAATTAAAACGCCCGGGAACAAACTCAATCACTGAACGCTTCTCGAGGGTCTCATTATTTAGACTTTGTTTCTGCCTTTTGGCTTTCCCTAGTTCTTGTTTTTACTTTCTTCTATTTTTTTTTTTTTTTTTTGACAAACACAAACAAAGCCGACTGGTGGGAAAAGGGCTGAAAATGGCCAAAAGGAACGGAAACTGTAAACTATGGTAATAGGCAAACAACCGGCAAAAAGGAGAGAACAAGTACAAAGTCGATTTAAGCACCATCAAAAAAAGGAGCATATAGTTTAAAAATGGTAACATTTTAAGCCACTTTTGGCTAACAGACAAATCTCTAAATAATTAAAATAGAGGAGAAGATAATTACAATAGAATTATAATAGTAATAACGTTTAAAAATATCAAAGAATCAATTACAATAAAAAAAAGGTTGTGTATCGCTTTAAATAACAATTCAAACCACAGTTGAAATGAAAAGCCAATAATCATTAATTTTAA
Organism: Drosophila tani; assembly: GCA_008042535.1. NCBI lineage: Eukaryota > Metazoa > Arthropoda > Insecta > Diptera > Drosophilidae > Drosophila > Drosophila tani. The sequence goes on from VNJO01007740.1 coordinate 11,927, forward strand.
GAACTATTGTGTTCGGCAAAATCTATATCAGGTAGTGCTAAAATTCATGTCACATTAATAAATAAAATATAAATGGTACTAAAGTTACAAAGCAAAGGTAGTTTAAAAGAATACAGATTTTAACTCCCCGATTCCTGATCTAGATACCTCAAAGAAATATTTAAATAATTTGACAACCAAAAACAAGCTCTCAATTAAAACAGAAAGATGAGGCCATGGGGAACCTACTTTTCGATATGTCTCAACTGCGTTTTGCTGGTCGTCATTTTGTATGTGCTCTACATTCCCGACATTCCCGACGAGTGGCCATCCCCAGTTTTGATCAAGCCACAGCCACTGGAGACCACGTCGGATACAAAAGGCAAGCCTCTTCTGGTGAACACTTCGCACTGCCAAATGTATGGCATGGATCCTGTGTCGCCCATCGCTGAGTACTTTATGAAACCCATGCGGTCCCACAGTTGCTACTGGACCAAGCTGCTAAAGCCCAAAACCATCAATGGTAAGAACTTCCTGTACGTCGGCCCTAGCCGAAATGAACTGTGGATTAAGCTCGGAGTTCGGAGACGTAGCGAAATCTTTTGCGCCTACAACCGCTTGGAGCGGGTCCATGACCGTCACAACCGTTACGTGGCCCGAGGCGTATTTGGCTTCAGCAGGTGGCGCGATTTTCAGGAGATTGTGCCGAGCAATACAACATTGCGGGTCTGGTGCTGGCATTTACATGGTCGATTGCTCTTCCACGACGTTTTTATGTTCCTGCCACCACCAATACCTTCGAAACTGGGGAAGAAAGTGAAGAAGAAGTCGGGATCTGCGAATCGCCTGTCTGTCCTGGTCCTGGGCATCGACTCCATTTCCCACATGAACTACCGCCGGTATTTTACGTAAGTTAAGTTTAAAATATAATGCAAGAAATCATTTATTTTCTTGGTTAATTTTCAGAAAAACAATAAGCTTTTTGGACAAGTTGCCGCACACGGAGATGTGGGGCTATAACCGCGTCGGTGAAAACTCCTATCCTAATTTGCTGCCCCTGCTGAGCGGTCAAAATGTGTCAGAAGTGAATGCTCCTACCGGCTGCTATGGGACACAAAATGAGAAAAACTTTGACAAGTGTTACCTTCTTTTTGACTTCTTCAAGGAGGCCGGCTATGCCACCATGTTCGGCGAGGACACATGCATTGGTGGCACCTTCATCTTGAAATTATCCGGCTTCAACCGTCAGCCGGCAGACTTTTACTTGCGCCCCGCCATGGTAGAGATCGACAAAAGTACAACCTACGATGCGCATGGTGCCGCAATTGGGTGCAGTGGTGGTCGGGCTTACCCCGAAATTTTGGACGACTTCCGGCGGCGCCTTCTGCCGCACATGCAGGCAAGGAGCCGAGACAAGGGATTCTTCGGCTTTTTCTGGCAATCGCACGGCGTTCACGACTATTTAGGGTACGCCGCCATCGCCGATGTGCAGTATGAAGCCTTCCTGCGAGAACTGCATCTGCGGAAACTATTGAAGGACACCTTTGTTCTCCTGATGTCAGATCATGGGATACGATTCGGTAAATTTACCAGAACGCTTCAGGGCATGATGGAGATGTCGCTGCCGACGGCAGTGGCCATTTATCCGCAGTGGATGGCCAAACGATTTCCACTGGCGATGCACAATCTGCGGGTCAACGCCCATCGACTGATGACAACCTTTGATCTGCACGAGACGCTCAAGGACTTGGCTAATCTGGACAACCTGAGGGACGAGCGCATTCGGAGTCGGACCAAACAGCTGCGCAATGATCGCAACGTTTCCCTATTTCTGCCGATTCCCGAGGAGCGAAGCTGCACCTCCGCCCAAATCCCGGTGCACTTCTGCCAGTGCAATGCCTACGTTAAGATTCCGTGCCATGTGCAAAGCGTCCAGCGCATCGCCAGGTTTGTCGTGGCCAGCATCAACGAGCTGCTGCGTCCCTATCCGCAGTGCCGACAGCTGGATCTGGACGACGTGAAGGATGCCTACCGGCGGGACAATAATACAATCACCGTGCGGCTGGTGACCAAGCCGGGCGGTGGTCAATTCGATGCCACCGTTCTCGCCGCGAACATTACTTCGGGCGTGATCACTCGAACGGATGAATATAAGAAACAGTCCTTCTGCGTCGATGAGAAGATAATCCAGCCATACTGCTACTGTTTGTAGATCGAACTTTGATAATAAGTGTTCATTTGCTATAATCAGGCTTTTGCAAAAAATACACACACTTGGCAGCTTAAAAATTAACCAGATTTCAAGCTGGAACTATACTGCAAGTCCTGAGAAACCGCAGGAAAATAGGAAGAACCGGAAAGAGAGGCAAGGCAAAAAGTGGCAGCAGAACCAAAGTAGCCTTGCATTAGGATAAATGACTAGCAAATGTGTTTAGATTTCTCTTAATTTCATTCACCACACATAAACACCCGAGCACTTAACCAAAGCTGTTTTTGCACTAGACTGTCAACAGATGGCAGCGAGGCGAGAGCGAGAGGCGAGCGAGGGAGGTGCCGAGTTGGAGACACAGCGAGTGTGCGAGTGGCACACATATGGCGGGCATAAACATTTGTCGTCGCTCTGCTGTAATTAATAATAATTTGCATTCACAGTTTGCAGTTCAGCGCCCCGTGCGAGATTTCATTTTAATTAAATTATGTGAAGCCTTGTCGAGGGTGTGCGGGTGTCCGGGTGTCCTAGTGGCCGTGTGTGTGCATGTGGTGTCTACTCAGTGGTTAAGGAGGCGCGGCGCATAATGCCAACTACAAGATAAAGCCTGACAGTGGGCGGCGGGCGATGGGAGATGGGCGGCAACATGCAGCATGCATAATTTATTAGCGCTATCTGCTGTCATTTTAGGGGTTCGCCTTAGTTTAGTTAAATTCAACTTAGTTACGGCAATTTGTGTGTGCCTGCTGCAAGCAGCACCCGCAACAATGACAATAACACACCGGAGCCAACAACGATAACAATATTATCAGCTGCCGCCACAACAAGCAGTCAAGTGGTGGCGAAAGTTGGCTGAATAACCTGCATGAGTGACGACATAATAAGTTTATTATCATTAAATATTTAAGCTCTAATTTATGGGTTATTCCATTATTAAGTCTGTCATTATAACTAAAATCGTAAAGGCACAGGATTAGAATTAAGTGTTTCGCTTATTTAAGATTAAAGGCCATTTTCCCTGTGGGCTTGGCTTACATTTTCTGAGATCTTAATTACATATTAACTTAATATTATTAAGCCTTCTAAGTATAAAGTAAAAATATTTAAAGTTTATTTCGTATAAAATATTTAGATATTAAATTTCTTGCAAAGCATCTAAACTAAATATTTATTTCCTGTATTAATCCCATTTAGAAAATTGAGATTTATCATCTGTTAAGCTTAGTGTCAAGCTTTCCTAGTTTCATTGTAAAGTGCAACACTTTGAACCCTTCCATTCATCTCCGCTTCATGGCGCAACATGTCGCATACGTAATATCACGCATACGACCCTTTGACGCTTGTTACATCACTAAGCACAAACTTCATTTTGGAGAACTGATGACCCTGCCTGGCACGCCATGAAGCGGAGGGAATGTGAAAAGGACCCAGAACAGAAAGCGGGTTTTAGGGAGTTCGAGGGAAGCTGGGAGTCGTGGCAAATGCCATTAAGAGCTTTTGACCAGAACGCGCCGTAAATCAAGTCACTTTAATTCAATAACAAGTTCCCCAGAGTGGCCAATAGGTTCCACTAAACCAACCCCCCAACCCCGAAGCCCCAACCATTTGCCCGCTCCCGACAGTTCCCCCGTTGAGTCCGGCGCAATGTGCAGATGTTGCCATTTGGTTTCGGGCCCGGGCCCGTGGACATTGATTTCGTTTATCTGCGATGCCAAATTATTCATTTGGACCCACAGACAGCCGCAACCGAGACAGAGAGGGAGGTATATACCAAGAGAGAGAGACAGATAGAGAGACAGAGAGAGAACCATAGAAGCAATATTGGTTAGCCCCAACCAACATTTTGTCGGCCAAGTAATTTGGCACAATTTGATTTCGAGTTTGGCCCAAAACAATCGAGCCAAACTTCGGCTGCCTTTTGGCATTTTGAATTGTCTTCGACGTAATTCAAATGTTTTTCTTTGGGGGCTGCTGCTGCTGTTGTTGCCATTTAATTTCCATTTGGAATAAAAGCCCATTCAACCTTGAACAAGTTTACACAATGCTAAATAAATTAGACAACGACAATAGGCGGCAACAAAAACTTTCAAACTCTGCTCAAGTGTCAAGCAATTGTTGAATTTATGCTTTGCATTTTCCTCCCTCTCTCTCAGATTTATTTGCTATGCAAATCTAAAGCACAATTAATAGCAATTATGGATCATTGAGAGGAGAGTGCCAGTGGAAGTGGAAGAAGAAGACGGAAAGTTAGGTCGGAGACAAATTTCGTTGTTATTTCAACATTTTCTTGCATAATTATTGTTATTTATTGTTCGAGTATTTCTTACTTACTTCTCAATTGAGATTTATTACGGCCAAGATGGTTTGTCATCTCTTCCCTTTTGAACCAAATTGAATAAATCATAAGATTGTCAATTCATTCGAGTAATTTGGGAGCGGCTGAATATTGATTGCATTGATGAAAAGTTCTCCTTTGATATAAGTACATGTGCTTGATTTGCTGCCCGATTTGTTATGAGAGATTGAATTTTAAATGTGTTATGCAAACTGGAATATATTTCATTTTTAAATGAGATGTAAACTGGTATTTGCTTTACGCTCCACAGACCTCTGACAATCAGCAATCTCTTGCTGATTATGTGTAAATATTTTATTCAATTAGGTTTTCACGAGTACGAGTTTAAAGGCAATTTTGGATACTACCAGGAGTTGACTGCCTTCGGTGGACCGGAGAATGTTGACCAATTGTGGTTGACACAGACACACTTGACTTCTCAGCAGAGTGGACACACGCACACAGAAGAGGATTATGATTTAAGCAACCGCAGCAGCAGCAGCAGCAGCAGCAGGAATAGCTTCCAAAGGACCCCAAACACATCTCCAACAGATATGGCCGCATTGGTTTAGGCTAATCGCACTGTCATTGTGTTAACCGCATTTCGTTTATTTGCCGCATTGCATTAAATGACCAAATCAGCGGGTGGAAAACAGGGTGCCCGGGTGTTGGCCTGTCAACGCGATAAGAATGCAGCTGCACCCAGGGGGGTCCGGGGTCCGTTCTAATGCATTTTCCATCGCATATTTCATTATACATTCGCATTGAAATCAATTTTCGGGACGCAGCCAAATTATACGTGGTGAGAGCGGAATGTGGCCAATAGCCGTAAACCAATCGCATTTAGACGGTTTGCATAGTTTGTGGGCATCATTCGAGCTAAACTAAACACATAGCGAACAATGTTTGGTCTCTCCACAGGCCAATCTGAACTTCGGATGCATTTTAGCTGATTAGATTTATCAAATGTTGGGCGTTGAGTAGAGACGAGGTCAATTGGGGTGCTGCGACCGGCAACTGGACTCGTCCGCAGGCCAGACTCGTATTTTGAATGGTCACTGAGTGATTGGAAGCGGATTAAAGCAGGATCGGAGAGTTTGTGGCCAGGGGAAATTATGGGACTTTAAATTCTTTTATCTTAATAAAAAATATAGTAACGAGCCCTATTTAACATGTATTAATTTGATTACTAAATACTTAATGAAATTAAATTCATTTTTAGAAATGTATTCACGATTGTTGTACTTACAGATGATAATATTTAGGACCTGCAATAGAATATAATAATTTGTAGTTAGTAAATTTTGTTTTTATTAAATAAGGCAGCATTTACATTTTAATTAGTGATAAAGCAAATAACCCAAAAATCACATTTATTAAAGTAAAACTTTTTGTTTGATTTATCTGCGAACTATATTTGTAATCAGCATAAATCGAGACTCGACAATAGACATTATTTAAATAAAATGTGTGTGAATATTTGCCAAATAAGGTTTACAACTTTAAAGATAAACCATGGACGAATTAAAAAAAAAATTCTATACAATTTATGGGCAGAATTACTATAATTGACATATTTAAAATGGAATAGTTTTTCTTTCGGAAAATATAACACTGCCGACGCATTAAGCTGTCTTCAATAAATTATAATCTTTGCCCAACTTTGTTATCTTTTTTTTTTTCTTTATAAACGTTGCCTTTCTAATAAATGTATTTCTTAAACAATACGAACAAATGTTAACTTTGTTATCTTTTTTTTTTTTTTCTTAATAAACGTTCTTCTTTTTAATAAATTTATTTCTTATACATTTTCGAAAATTTGCAACCTTAAATGAATTATTCATCTTGTATTAACAGGAACTACCTCATTGGATTTTATTTTGTCTACAGCCTACAGACTCTTATGACCAAATAACCTAATCGAAAAACGGCCAACAACGACGCCCCATGTCCCTGCTCCAGTTACCTACTTACTTCCCCACATGTGCTACGACACTCCCAACAACACACACTCTCAACACCACCCCAAACACAACAATCACACACAAATCTGAGTGTACTTTGTACTACTATACACACCCACACTCGTCGGACCCACTGACAATGGGCAAAATCTATAAACTATTGAATTGCAAATTGCGTATAAAGTCAAAAGAAAATTTTTGCAATGTAAATTAACAGCCAACGAATCGGGGCAAAAGAGCAGAAGGAGTCAGAAATCAGAAATTGGCAAAAACAAAAAAAAGGGAGCACAAAATGCGGGCGGAGGAGGAGGAATGTAAGAACAGCGAGAATGGGAAGACCACAGTCATTTGGTGCCCCTACTACGTTCGGCTTTCGTTGGAGAATTGTGCTATGAAATAATCCGCAACGACAAATATGCGCGCTGTTTTATATATGTAGCAGTATGTGTGTGTGTCTGTGTTGGCCAGTTGGTTAGCCAAGTATAGCACAAAGCCGTGTGCTGTGCAAGTATTTTGTATTTTTGGAGCCAGTTACCCAGACGCCGACATCACAGCCAAACACAGCCAAAAGCCAACAGCCACCACCACTAGCAGCAACAACAAAAGGCACTAACAGCCAGTGGCGAACCACACACATAAACCGGTCCAACGAAATTCCAGACAGTCGCCGTCGTCGCCAAAAGAGCAGCTTCAGCTTCAGCTTCAGCTACAGCTACAGCCTCCGTCTCCTCCTCCGTCTCCCTGCCGGACCATGACTCTGGTCTATCGAAGACCCCAAAGACATGAGCGGCAGCCGGCACTAAATGTCAAGCGAGTGAACGGTTTCAAGCTGATGGGGCTGCGTTGGAAAAGGGGCATCGATACAGGCAAAACAAAAATGCTGATCTAATGCCAGTTTGAATCCTTTTTTTTGAGACTTCATAATAATAAATATAAGAAATATTTACCCAAAATCAATTAACCTAATAACGAGATTCAATTGAATCGCAATTGAAAATAGGTTTAAATGGAAATAAAGTCTTTATATAAATAAAATCGAATTTTTATTTAAAAGAGGTTTAATAAAATGTCTCTAGTTCCAAATTTGACATGAACTCCATGTAAAGTCTCATAACTATAGTTTAATTAATGGCTTAAAATGTCTAAATTTTTAAATAATAAATAGGGATCTAGCTTTTAAGATCAGTAAGAAAAGCTTTATTTCTAAAAACGAAATTGTTAACTTTTAAAAAGAATTCGTTAACTCTTTTAAACCTAAAACTTTTTCTAGAAAACTTTATACTTGTAAGTACTTAGCCCTAAATATATTTTATATTCTCACGTGCAATAAATCTATTTGTACATAAAAAATCAATACAAATGTAATAAAATAATCGGTAACTATTTTTCCAGCATTTGGAATCTAAAAATTAACAAAAAACTAATGAAGAAAACTAGCATTAGAATAATTAAATAAAGAAATCCATAGTAACTGCCTTGCTCCTCGAATTCGCATCACAAATTTCGCACAGTGTAAATGCAATAGTGCAAAAAATCACAGAAGAGAAAAAATCACAGCCAAAGAGAGCTCATAAAGTTGGCTTAGAAACCAGATGGAACTGTAACAGCGATTAGCGAGGAGAATGGAACAGCGACGAAGAAAAGAAACCGCGCCCTCGCTTGATAAAGAATCCCAAAATCCAAAAGATACACCTTCTCGATAGCTGGGAGGGGAGCATATTTAATGTTTGGCAGGCGAGTTCTTTATCTGAATCTTCAATTACTATACCAAATCATATTTCAATATCCCTAATGGATCTTTAATGGAACGTGGAAGTATTTTGCACAAAAGGAAAATTAATAAAAGCCGACATACGCAGGCAAGTGCACTTACTCACACACTTACATTAATATATCAGTTATATAATCACGTTTTTTTTTGTTTGTTTTTTTTTTCTTCTCTCTTTTCTCAAAGCCGGCGACAACTCCGAACGAATGGCGACGGCAAATTTGTTGTAATCAATATGAACTGGCGTCTGGCGGCTGCCTCAGATAACTCCACACACACACACACACAGCCCCAGCAGGCCATAAACGGAGTGTGTGTGTGTGTGCGAAAAACAGATTTGTGAAAAATGCGGAAAATGGCAAGAAATGAAATCGATGGCTCCACAATCCACAGCAGGAACCAAGGCATTGCGTTATATTGCAAAATATAAGTGTGCCGTAGAGGCGAAAAGGGAAAGAGGGAAGATACCATCTTGTGATTTTAACGTGTGTGTGTGTGTGTGTGAGTGTGTGGTGTGTGTGTGTTACATGCGTCAGCCATTATGATAAATCGCACCTTTTATTGCAGCATCAGCGCCTTGGTAACTGATTCGAAAAGGGTGCCCAGGGGCTGGGTTTCAGTTTTAGTTGGTTTCCCTCAGATTCTGGCCAAATCGTTAAGGTATTTGAAAAAGAAAAAACAGATACCACGCAAATACCCACAAAAAAAAGCCCTAATGATGATCGATTGGATATTAATTAAGTGGGTAGAGAACTTGAACTAAGTTGTTCTTAGATATAATAATATAATATATAGTTATATAAGAGGAACTCATTTGACTTTGATTTAAATTGAAAGAAGTCCTGGCTTAATATTTGTTAGTTATAATTACTAAACCATTTTTTTCTGTCCCACGAGTCAGAGCTCAAACTGTTCCTTTTGAAGTTGAGTTTAAATTGTACTTAAGTTTAAGTAAAGTCTGGCACAAGCTCGCACGGCAAAGCCATAACGATATATAGACAAGTGTTTACTTTAAGTTCACAAGTTTTCTTTTAAAATCTGTTTTTTTTTTGTATGCGCGCTAAGAAGCTATAGGTGACGAAGGCAGATGGAGACAGAGGGTGTGTGTGTGAACATGACATCATTCAACGATTACAACGACGTTGTCGCATTTCCTCAACCTCGGCGGCGGTGGCGGCTTCTTCTTTTTTCACTGGCTTATATCTGTTAACCTCTCCCCATGCCCAGCCTCATCCCCAGCCTCACCATCTTGCCCTACAGCTTGCTGTGTGCGTTGCTGCAATTACGAATACATATTTTTGATAGACTTGCTTAAGCCAAGCAAAAAATGTGATAAACGACCAGCTAAAAGGAGGAAAAGTGTGTGCGGAAAGGGGATTGTATATATCGCAAGTGGAGCAATTTTTATAACACAAACCCACATATCTACATAAATTCCCCCCAGGGAATGTAGAGCAAAACAACAAAAAAAAAAGCTACAAAAAAAAAAAAAACGAATGACACTAAAGCCCCGCGAGGTACTCCAGATAAATTCCAGAGAAAATCCAAGGGGAAATATTCAAAGTGGATTTAAAAGAGAGAGTTCAAGGGGTGCGGGAGTAGAATCAAAGAGATCACTTGACTTTGGGATCCATTTAATGTTTGGTTAAGTTCATTATAAATATATCTCTTTAGATCTGATAGCTTGAGCACTTGAGTGGGATACTTTCGATAGAGTGGAATTATTATCATTTTTTCCCCTATTCTTTAAGCAGAGCTATAATTATAATTGATGTAAGAGAGAACTAATACATTTGAAATTTATATCATGATTATATTTAATTCAACATTTTCCATCTCGTATGCCAAGTCAAAGTTAAAAATGCATTTCGCTAGAATTTTTAACAATATTTCGGGGCAACTTTTGTTGACACTGGAACATGTGAGAGTTTGAAAGTTTTTGGCAACGAGCCACCGCTCCATGATGCATGACCAACCATCCAGCCACCTCCCAAACCCCTTCGCAGATCAACTCGACCGAACCAACTCCCGCCCCCATCATCAATACGTTACCTCAAAATGTTTTTGCTGTCACACTGCCCCATTAAACATTCATCATTTTCCATGGCCATTCGTCATCAGTGCGTGGAAAAGTTAACGCCAAGAGAAGAGGTGTGGGAAACTGGGAAACTGGGCAATGGGGAAGTGCAGCAGGGGGCCAAAGAAAAACAAAAACAGAACTATAAAAAAAAGAGGTAGCATCGGTCAGCCGACCAGCATGGACATAAGCCCACACGCAAATAGCCAACAACTCTCAGTTCGCTGACATACTCGCACAAATCCACAAACATTTATCGAAATATTTCACACGCATCCGAGCCGAAGAGATGTGTGGTAACAACCGCAAAAAAAACGGGAAAAATACAAAACAACAAAGGCCTTTTACAGCTTGAGCAGAGCAGGCTTGATTCATCAACCCTTTTGCTGACTTACTGACATTTACGATGTTCGAACTTGTTGCAGAAGCTATTGCAAAAAATGTAAAGAAATAATTGAGGCAAACAACTATTTCTTTAACAAATATTTTACAAAGCTGGCAAGGGAAGGTAAATTAAATTAAATTACATTTGTTAGTTCTGAGAGTTTGCTTGAAAAAGAAAATAATTAACCAATTAAATAAATACTAACTTTACATCCAAGTCAACAAAATTGTGTAAACATCTAATAAAGTTATTTGTTATTTTCTATTTCAATTTCTAAAAGTTCAAGGGTATAAAAACAAAAGCAAACTGCCATCCAAGACAATACAAACAGATAAACTACATTGAAAATCAACAGCTGAGAACTGTGAAGTGAAGTGAAGTGAAAGCCACTGACTGCACTGGAAAAACCCTTCACTCCGAGAGCTGCATTTGGACAGAGGGAGAAATGTGGATTCCCAGAGTCAAGCTGAAAACTTATGGACAGACAGACAGACACCTGCGAATAGGGTCAATAGAATTACGAAAGGAATGGGTAAGGTAAGACACGATGGAGGCAAAGTAAACCCCACAAATACAGCGGTCCAATGTCACAGCACAGAAACTGTTGCTCTTTTTTTTTTTGTATTTTCGATGCCGGTATTTTATTTGCTTTTGCGGTTAGCACCACCAGCCAGCATCAGAAATCAAAGCTCCACTTTTGCCTGACCCATTCATTACCATAAAAAGTGTGGGGCCAAGGAGATAGGGGGCGACGGGGCCAAACTGGTTTTATCATCAATGCAGAACAAGAATATTCATTGGGATCTCCGAGGGGGACAGCGAAAGTGGTGCCATAGAAAGTTGACTCGACTCCGAGACGCTTTTTTGCTCAGTTGCGGGACTCGCCAGCACCAGCACCGAACACACAAAATCACGCAAGCGGAGAACTTTTTAATTAGACACTAAACTGCAACTGTCACGGGACGACCCTTTTGGGGTCTTTTCTTGGCTTACAGTAGCCGAGAGCAGCACTCATTATCCTGCTGATTAATAAGCAAAGTACTGACAGGTAGCAACTTTGGCAGGGCAGGGGTAATTTGGCGCTCCCGAGCAGTTTGCAACCGCTTTTATCTTCTTGAAGAATCCTATAAAACGAACTGTAAATATTTCCTATTCCACTTATTTTTTGGTCAGCGAATTTTCACATAATAACCGTCAGGGATTTATGGGTATTAAAAAGGGACTTGAATAATTAATCGATTAAATACTGGGCTTAAGTCCATGAAAAGGCTATGATTAAGGATAACAAGTGTTAAAGGACTAACACAGCCGTAATGGTATTCATGCTTGACTTATTAGATATTTTGTAGATCAATTTTCCATCGAAAATTTGTCGAAAATTTATAAAGTAAAAGAAGGTTATAAATGTACAATATATAATAAGATTATTAGTTTAATAATAAAGCTAAATCCACTTCAACCTCTCCGCTGAAAACCTTAAATCTTTCTCAACCCCTTATAATTGTTCCCTTAAAAAATCCCTTCACCATAGAGTATTACCCATTTCCTCATTGTCCTGGAAAAATACCACCTGTCACGCTCTAAACGATCAAGTGACTGACTGACAGTTGGCTAACTGGAGCAAGTCGGTGACTGAAAAATGCCCGGCAGGCAGGGAACAAGAATCCAAAAAAAAAAAAATTACTGTTTGAAAAGTGCAAAAAGTGCTGAGCCCAAGATGAAAGTTTAACAACATTTAGCTGAGCAGGCACAAAGTAAAGTTGGCGGCAGGCGGCAAGGATACAGAAAAAAAAGAGGGCAACGACGGAGACTGAGACTCTGAGCTGACTGAATGGGATCAAACAATTCGCTAGTTTACACCTTGGACTCATTTAATTATATTCATTGTACCAGTTCAAGTCTCTCATTAGTCAGACCCTCATTACACCGCCACCCCATCTCGCCATCTGCCTCGGTCGCCTTCTTGGCCATAACAACAACAAGTTGGCAAACTTTTGTGAGAATTTCTTGAACAAGTGACCCATAAGTTGGGCCACCCAACAAGTCAGTTTGTCTCCCCCGAAGAAGAAACCCCTGCAATTTCCTAACACCTCCTCCAATCCTCCAGTCCTTTGCCTCGTTGCCTAATGAATATTTTGCCCTAAGGCCAAGTCCGGGCGTCTCGGCAACGTTTACTTAGCAAACTCAAACGGTGTTGGCGTATCCGTGGCTCTAATTGCTTTGTTAGACACCGTTGGGGCAAAATATGATGGTGCTGGCTGGGATGTAGTTGGTGGAACGGGCGGCGGCGGCATACATACTGTCTGAGGGAGTCGTTGGCAAAGTTTCCTTGCCACAGGAGATGCACGGTGCATGTGAGCCCTTAATCTAATCAGAGCTAAGATATGATATCTTTTACTAAATAATTTAATTTCCACAAGGTTTCATAAGGCTTTGTTGCGAAACTTTGCTTTAAATATACGCAGGATAGATACAAGTAGGGATATTTAAATACCGATTCGAAGGGAGCTTTTGGTTTATTAACTAAAGTAACTCTTCATTTAAAATTTAATCAAATAAAAACAAGTTCATAGTTTTATTTAAAAAGTTTCTCTACATATCATGAAAATACTCATATTAAAAACTCCGCAAAATAAATAACAAAATCATTTGTACCAAGTCGCAATTTTAAATTTAAAGAAATAAACCTTTACTCTCTTGCCCCGAACTTTGATCAAAAGTTAACAATCAACCCTCGGCGGGGGTGGGCGAGCCGGGATGGGGCAAGCTGGCCGAGCACCCATCTATCCGGCCGGATTCGCACAAGTCTGAGCCCCAAGGCTGGCAATTATAAATACTCTTCTTCTCTGCTGCTGCTGCTGCTGCGATGGCGTTTAACAGGAAAACATCACAGGACATTTCACTAATCTCCAGGACAGCAGCAAGTCCATGTCAACACAGGGAAAGTTGTTCGAGGAGCGGAACTGGGAGCAGGTCAGTGTTGCGCCCCGGGCAATCAAACTTCGACTTCATTTGACAACTTTAATGGAGTCCGAGGCGAAGCAGCAGTTTGGAAAAGTTGCTTATTGCATTACCGCTGACCCGTTGGCTAAACTTTGTATTACATAACTACTATGTTGGCTTAACTTTCCGCCGGCCGACCCCTCCGCCTCTGGCCAATTTCCATGGCCGCTTTCCCCAAAGGCAAGGCCGCTGCTGCCCATTGTCACTCATAAATGTTAAACAAATTGTGTGAGGACCACACTCTGTTGGACACACACACATGGTAGATACTCTAGTTCGTTTCTAAAGTAAAAATAATAAAATAATAATGATAAATTAATATGAAATCAGTTAATAAAATATGCTGTTTGCCATTATTTCTACTACTTGTATGTGGAACCCAAAAATTAATTTATTAATAATTTATTTAATGATGTCTAAAGAGGTCTTTGCTATAACTTAACAGAAACATCATTTTCTCAAGTACTTAACTGCATTTGAAACTAATGGTGAAAATTAAATATAAATAACTTCAATCTTAAATTTGTTATATTCATAATTGTATAAAACTTATTTTCAAAATTAAACTGAACAGGGCTTTGAGTTTCCTTATATCCTTGGTACTATAAAAACATTAAGATCACAGCGTGACTTTAATGTTCCCTTTCATATTTTTACAAAATAGCTTTTCATATTTGATATATTTTCTAAATATTAGTTGAAAATTTGTGCAAGTAAAGTGAGTATCCTTACCACCCACCGCTTTTCCCCAGCGTGTAGACCAACTGATGCGACATGTTGGCTTACCGCTAATTGTAAGTGAAATTAGCGGTTTTTGTTGTTGCTAATGAAAATTGTTTGAGCCGAGAACTTTGCGTCATTTGCGGAGGCAGACATTTTGAGTGTTGCAAAAAGTTTTCCCAAGAGACAACCGAGCATGGAAAACCGAGGGATGCAGTGAGCGATTAATCGGATCTCGTGTAATTCCAATCAAAGTTTGACTCACGTTATGCGCATAATTAAAAATTACTTTACTTTCCTCTCTCGGCTTTCATTACGTTTTCTTTTCGGAGTTTCCCTTTGCCAAAGTCCGTTTTTTTTTTGTAAGTCCCAGCCATGTCGCCATATGTCCAGGCCACGCCCCGATTTTCCAACGTTTTCTTGCCCCCATCTCGTAACATCTTCGACGAGAAGTGAAATTAATGGCTTTTCTATTATTTTGCACAAAGTTTCGAAGCGCATTTGACGTTGATTGCATTTTTTGTGCTCTCGAAGGACGAACATTATGTGGGGGGAGAGGGGGGAGGTGGGGCTGCAGCTCCCAAATGGCTTCCACCAGCGGAATCACAGCTGCTGGCAAGCTTGATTAAAAATTTAGTGAGTGTGCGGGCGTATTAGTGAGTATCTGTGCGATGGCAAGCCGGGCAATTTGCCTGTTTCCCATCCACGGATTCCCATTAACCGACGGAGTTTAATGGGGACAGACAGTGCGGCGGATTAGTGGCCAGAAATTGGAGCCACTCCCCTTGGCATGGTCCATCATAGCCACATATGTTCCGGCGACAGTCTCTAGTTTATGGTTTGATTTATGTGCTCCAAGGTGCGGAGGATCATAAATTCAGATAAGAAATTCTTCAAATTGCTTTTGGGCACAATTGCACTGCAGGAAAGCAGAGAGAAAAAGGATGTGGCAAAAATTGAGAGAGTGCGACCAGATGTGATTTGGAAAAATATAATTCTGAAACTGATTACCTCTGAATTGCAGTGAATATAAATTAAGCTAGTAGCAGCTTCAAAATTTGAGATATAAATAAATTTTTCATAATTTAAAACCTTTAGTATAAGGTGTGATAATATTTTTTTCAACTTAAACTGAAACAATAAGAATTCTTTAATCCTTGTTCTTTCTACATATTATTATTATATAAAATGAATAAAATTCACCTGAAAATTACACTCTTAAGGGTTTCCAGCATACTTCTCAACCATTTTTAAAAAACCAACTACTGTTATCAGTTTGATCTCAAAACTTGGCTTGTTTTGCATGCCCATTATGAAGACTGCAACTTTGTGATATCTACCTCGTCCATCGAGTTCCATATCTGATCTCTCCAGCCTATTCAAAATAAGGAGCAGGCGGATAGCAGGGGGCTGCGGGCCAGACACGCTCTCAAGCGAAAGGAGAAAAGGAGAGCAAAGCGTTAAGTTGCACAAAATGAACTTCCTTCCTGAACTGCCTTCCTGTCGCGGCTGAATGGCCGACTTCCACTGGCCACCCCCTTCTCTGTATATATATCGACACGCCCCCTTCTAAGCGTAACCGCCCCACTTGGCTGGTAAAAGTTTTTCGGGGGCAATCCCAGACGGTCGAAAAACCTCAACGCGTAAAAAGGACCAACTAAATGTGAACCCAGGAAAACTTTAAGCTCATTTTATCCCTTACATATATAGAGCTGTCCGTCTCGACGCCATCGAACAATACGAATGGCTGGTACGAGTTGCGGCCCAGACAGGATTCCCTAGTCCCGGGCCAGCGTCCGACGGACCAGGCCAAAAACAACCAAACCAGTTAATTTCCAAATTGTGAACAGAACCAAAAAGTGCGACAGACCCCTGGAGAGAGTGAGGTGCTGTATGGGTAATGGGTGAACTATGCATGAGGTGGATTGTTGGGTCGTCGTGCCAGTGAAATGAATGCACTAGAGATGGTTCGGGATTGCCGATCGTAGAAGAAGCAATTCAAATCATATACAATCGTAAAACAATACATATAAAACAATATTAAATCATATTTCATCTTATCAAGTTATATTCAATTATATGAAAACATTTCAAGTCATTTTACATCATTTAAAATCATTTAAAACCATATAATTTCATATCAAATCATATTAAATTTTTAGACGCAAATAATTTGCACATTTCCAGTTCAAAGCGAAACCTGGGTTATTGATACGTACACTTTAAGAACCAGTTTTCTTGCAATAAATCTTTAAATTGTAAAGCATACCTAATTGTGCTAAATTTATTTTAAAAACTCTGCACGATCCCATCTTTAGGTCCGGACAATGGTTCGGCTTGATTTGATACGCCGCAACTAGTTCAAAACTACATACACAACGTGGCTGCACCGCAGCACCAACACTGTATCCAATACTCGCTAGCAAATGGCTCGGGAGCAGACCGGGTCTGGTTTTTGGGCTCGGAATCGCAACCGGAGGCAGTACCGAAGGTGGAGTCGGAAGGGGGAACTAAGCACTGAGGCACTGAAAAGTGTAGGCCGAGAACAACAAAAGCAGCTGGCCACCGAAGCCGATGGACTGGTCAGAGTTAGAGTCGAAGACGCGGGGAGTCGGCGTCGGAGCTGGGTCTGGAGTTGGAGTCAGTGCTCTAGCGTCATCATTGCCAGAGCATAAAACTTGTTTCTGTCTAAACATGGATCCCAGCCAGTGGCACCCAACAACTCCCCATGGCCCACAGTTGCGGCCACACCCCTCGCCCTCAGTTCAGACCCGGTTGCAAGCCAGTCTGAAATATCTTCCGGCTTTGCGAAGGCAACAAGAACAGCAACAGCAGCAGCAGCAGCAGCAACAGCTACAACAACGACGGCAGTTTGGACGCAGTTCCGTCGACGGCTTGGGCAAGTTTTCCATTGTTAAAAGGTTTCCAAAAAAGCGTCGCGCTGCCCCGCCGGTTTTCCAGCTCTGGCTCCACCCGCTTGCAACTACTATACAGCATTTTCGCCCATTGTTTGGGGGGGCCAGCATTAATATTGTGATTTGAAAATTACGAAATTCTCCAGTGGGGGATAAAATTGAAGTTAGCCGGGGAATATGGCGGCGCGGCGGTCTCTCAGCGGCTGCTGTTCCTGATCTATTGTTGTTGCCATTGCCGCTGAATCTGCGATAAATTTCATTTGAAAAAGTCCGAACAAAAGGGTTAAATGCGGGCTGAAAGGGAGATTGGAATGTGCCACGAGATGTGAAACAAAAGTCGAGTGATTTTAATTGTTATAAATTGTTATATTGTATTTTAATGCTTTTATCAAATGATTATAATCGCAGCATTAGTTGTACAAGCATTTACAGAACACACACAACTCGTTTTCGGTTGGTTAGGTCATGGAAAAATATTGTGTTGCTAAACTAAAAGGTTTATTTAGTTTGTTTGCTTGCCGCATCAAAAATTTCAAAAATTAAGTTTATAATACTAAATTCTATGTGCTTTACTATTCTAATATAATTTCCGATAAATTATCTGTAAAGCTTTAAAGCTTTAATATTCCCCTGTATTTTAAACAAAATTAAAATCCATTTCTTGTTCATAATTTCACGTTCCTATCAAAACATCATTAACCTTAACGGGCATCAACAACAAATATACGAACACAAACATTAGCGAGATAATCACCTTTGTTTTGGGGAACTAAAGCTATATGTAATCCCCAACAACTCAAACAACTCGTTAGCTAAATTAACGAAAGATTGAACTCTCTGTGAAATTCGGACGGCTAAAGTTCATTGCCATGGGATCGTCCAAAGTCTTAAATTAGGTTTATGGTCCATTAAAAGATCATCAAGCGAGCGGAGATGAATCAATTTTTGGCAATGGCTCAAATCAAGTTTGCGAAATGCTCTCGAATTTGGGTTACATTGCGACCTCACCAGGTGCTAACCCAAAAGCCCACTTACCCGCTTGACTTGCTCTCCCGTGCTTACCTGGGCCGGGGCCGGGGTCGGGGCCCGGGCCCTGTGCACCAAAACCCGTACTCGACAGACAGCCGGAGCAATTCATAATTAACATAATTGAGGCAGCCGCCTTTGGATGTTTTTGTGCTTTGATGAGCAGAAAGCGATTCCCCCAGAAGGGCGAGGGGCGGCGATGGATGACGACCCATAAAAATACAAGAGGCACGAAAGCGGCGGGTAAAGGGGTTTAACTGCCAGTAACCAAGGTACTACCTTCCTCCAACCTTCTGCCAAGCAGCGTGTCAGGTGGGGGACAGGTGGCAGGGGGATGTGTTGGTTGGGTTGCTGGGATGTGAAAACGAAACAATATGTAATTTCTACGCAAAAATTTTTTCACATAGCCCGCCTGCCAGCGAAGGGGCGTGACACAACAGCAACAACAACACAGCGAGAGGAGCAAAAAGAAGAACCTGTACAAGAATGGCAGCGGAAAATTGACGTTGATGTACTGACTATCTACAGTATGGCAGGGGTAAATGGACTCTAGGAATATGCTGTCAATAATGTGATTTCTATCGAGAAAGAAAATATTCAGTTATTTACAGTTTTAAGGAAATAAATTCCTGAAAATTCATGAACATTTGTTCCTTGCTTTAGCTGCAGCTTTGCAAATTGTATTTCCCAAGGGCTTGTAAATAATTAGCATACGTGAATATTTTTTAAAAAGGATTTAAGATATATTTTCCTTAAACATGATACATTTTCTCTTAGAATTTTGAAGGATTTATTCATGTCATTTAAAGGAAACATTTCCTAGGATATTTTAAGGAAATAAGGAAGCAGTCTGTGTCCAAAAATGTTAAAGTGGAGATTTTGGGTATCAGGAATTCTGGAACCAGATAAGGAGAAATACTACCCAGTGTTTTAACATTTTCCTATTGGAGAATACAATTTAAAATGGATTGGTCTTTATTTTTTTCCCTGTAAAGTTTTTATTCCCTTTTCAACTTTTTGTAATTTCCAATTCCACACTTTTGTTAAAAATTCATAACTGAGAACACCTTAACTCAGGTGCTAAGTGTGCCCCCGTATCCAGTGTTCCCTGTACACTTCCAAGTTGACTTACCCGGTGTATTGTTGGTTCTGCTGCCTCCTCTCTTCTCCTCTTTTCACAAGAGAAAGAATTTCGTTGGTGACCCGGGCTTGGCCGCTTTGGCGGCTGCGGCAGGCGGCGTTATGGCCTCCGCCGGCTGATGACGCTGGAATGTGGCCACCAAGGCTCTGCTGACGGCGCAGTTGCGTTTTGTTCTGTTTGGTTTTGTTTTGTTTTTTTTGTTTTTTTATCTTCTGCCGAACTCTTCTTGCCGTCCTCCAAATGCCGGCTTTTAACTCTTTTTGGGCTGTTGCTTTTGCTTTGGCTTTTGCTGTGCTGACGACAAAGGTGATGGCAATTTGTTGTTGTTATTCGCAAAACTGCCGTTATTCAATGACGAAGGGCAGGCGAAAGAGCAAGAGACAGAGAGACAGACACATGCACAGACAACAATATTTTTCAATCATTCACATATTTTTTATAAATTTTGTACATTGTATTTTTTCGCCTTTAAGCACGAATTATCTCACGGTCAACTGGTTTTTTGGTTTATTTTTATTTTGATTTTTTTGATTGAATTGATGGAAATGCAAATAAACGCGCAATAAGACGAGAACATTTTCCGGCCAAAAAGAGGCTGAAAAGAAAATGCAAAACGGCACGCGACGCACGTACTTAATTACTGGGTAAATGTGTGTTCCGCAACAAAAACAACAACTACAACCACTGGCGAGTCAATGTCAATGTGGGCCACAGCTCGCCGCCACCCACACACGAAGTCAAGTCAAATGGACAAATTGAATTTCGGCTTGCAATTTACGCTTTTAATTAAATCATTAAAAAGGGGGCACAAAGATTACGATTACGCCATTTACACACACTACAGGCAATTGATGCAGGCACCGCGCTTGCAACGTAAGAGCTGTGTGTTTTTGCGAGTGTGCGAGTGTGTGCCTTGTGGCTCAGAAATGCAATTATACGCACACCGAAAAAATGCAAACGCAATCGACGGCAAATAACATATTTGTAATTGTTTGCAATTGAACTGCTTTTAAAATCGAATAGCAATTAAATTGTTGCTTCGCAAACAAACAAACACATGCACACACGCACACAGTTGGCCGAAAAAAAACCAGACGGACCACTACACACACAGACACACGGTTGCTGCTGCGCCGACGCGACCGCGCTGCAGAACCGCTCTCTTCCTCTTCCTCCTGCCAGTTCTTTCCGTTCTCCTTAGCCGTGCGCTGTTTACCTGTGGCTAGCTATAGCTATTTAAGCATAATTTCATTCACACACTGCTTTTGTTGGCACGGAATTAGCCGCGGCGGGCTGTAATTCTGTAATTAAACAATGCGGTATTTCGAAACACACGCTGAGAACCAGCAACGTACACAAACACAAACGAAGCGCGCCCTTCCCGCACACACACGCAAACAATGCGGACTTTGACCCGGCAGCGACGCGTCGTCCGCACACCACAAACGAAGAGAGAAAACTGAGGCTCCGGAGACGCCGTTACTGCTGGAGCACTTGTTGCGCTCTCTCAGCTGTTTTCCGCTGGCCCCAACTATGAGTGGGAAGCAGTGTTGCCATCAGCTCGTTACAGAAAAAGGCTAGATTGATTATAAAAAAAAGGATAGAAAAGGACAAAAATTTAAAACAAAAGGACAAAAAACAAGACAAAATATTTTTTCCATACATTTTATGTAATATCACTCTTCATTGGTTGCCAACTCGTTTATAATATCGTCAATGTCATCATTGCAAGCTTCTAAACTTAGATTTTTTGTAGATTGGTTGCTTCCAATCATTTTTAAATATTGCTCAGGAATTTCATATTCATGGCAACTGCATTTGTTGATATCGGCTTAAAATTAATTTTATTTGCCTGGGCATAGGGCCGCGCATTTTCTATGTGCTTTTTCGTCACCATATGTGCACGGATCTGGTCAATTTTCGGGTTTATACTGCATTTGCAGTATTTGCAGTATGCCTTTTCATTGTCTTTTTGATCACGACACATCCACTGCACCAGATCCGGCTGATTTAGCCATGAATCACGGAATTTTGTTTATAAACTTCTTTTGGCATCTTTCCCGCACAAATTTCACAATAAAAGTAACAACTGAAAGCACTGTATATCGATATATACGATTTACGATTACAACAGGGTTGCATTAATTTAAAAGTGCTGCTATCGATATAAAAGTAATGTACATTTGGATTACTTTTCAGCACTTTACACAAAAGTAAAAAGCGGATAAAAAGGCCAGGCCAAAATAAAAAAAGGACAGATAAAAGGCTAGGGGACGTTTTAAATTTTTTCCGGCTGACGCAGTTAAAAACCGGAC
>VNJO01007744.1:0-14002 GCA_008042535.1 Drosophila tani
ATCAGATCGATCACGATCTTGCCATCGGCAATGGCCTGATCGTTGAAGTTACGCAGCTGCGACTGCTTGCCGGCGTCCGCCAGGCGGTTGTTCACCCACTGGACGATCTCCTTCTCGATGATCGGGTTGCCAGTGTTGGCCAAGCGGGACAGAATGGACAAGGTGTAGGCGCGCATCAGCTGCCAGATGAGAGCTATCGCACCAAAAGCAATTGATTAATAAATAAAATAAACAATAAAAGCAAATATTAAGGCCTTACCCAGTGTCAGCGTCGCATTGCCATCGTTCAGATCCTGGCCAGCGATTCCGACCAGCGAGAATTTCAGCTGCTTGCCCAGATCCACGGCATAATTGCAGTTCTCCAGCTTCTCCATGAACTTGCGCAGCGGCGTGAAGCGCTTGTGCACCCGGCTCCAGTTCACAATGCCCGGCTTGATCACGTCGAACAGCTGGAAGATGACCAGGCCATCGGCCAGATCGGAGTACAGCCAGTTCACATGGGGGGAGACACCCATCGAGTTCATCCAGTTGCGGTAGGCTGTGAAAATAAATAAGACAGAAGATTAATTAATAAAAAAGAAATAAGATGGAGCATTCATTAATAATAAATGAAATACTTTACAAAATACAAGCAATTAATTCCCAGCAGTAGATTGAAATATTACATTCCTACATTTATTCTTATGCAATTTTTCTAGCAATCTCTGGAACGTGTTGTTTTATTGTTAAAACTATCATTGATTACGTCGTATTGCATTTTTGGTTTGAATATTTGTTTGTCAGGTTTGTTAAAAGGTCTAAAGGTTATTTATTGGCGCGTATTCAAGTCTAGGTTTGATAAAAATGACATTAAATTTTATATTAATGATGGTATTCTTAAAAAAATAAGAAAGAAACGGCTACATTCTCTTGCCCGAACTAAAGGCAAAGTAAAGCTAACTATTTTGTATCTTGTTCTGATAGAGTTTAAGGATATTAGGGGTGAGATTTCCTTGATATAAATTACATAAAAACATATATATACAAAAATTAAAAAAAAATAAATTAAAAAATAATAAAACGGAAAAAAAATTATAAAATAAATCAAACTTAACCAGTAAATAAAAAAAAAAAATAATAAAAAAAAAAAGATGTAAGAGCTTCTGTATTTTTTAGCGATAAGATTGCATAATGCGGGTGTTTCCCGAAAAAAAAAAAGAAAAACAGAAGCAACAACTGTATTTGCTGATTGACATTCTTAAAAATCACTCCCTCTCTCCCTAGAAGAGCTAAAAGTTGTAGGCAAGTTACGTCTACATTCCGCAGGCAGAACTATACGAATAATTAGCTAAAATTCTATAAGAAAAGGTGCCAAATTCGTGAGGTTTAAGTCTGCTTAATTTCCCTGCTTAATGGAAGAAATTCCCCATTAATTCCCTTTTACAAAAAGGTGCCTAATTCGTGAGGTTTTAAGGCCTGCATAATTTCCCTTCTCTCTGAAAGAAATTCCCTATTATTTCCCTGTAAAAAATTTGCTAAATTCGTGAAGTTTTAAGCCTGCATAATTCCACCTTCTCTCTGAAAGAAATTCCCTATTAATTCCCTATAAAAAAGGTGTATAATTTGTGAGATTTTAAGGCCTGCATAATTCCTCTTCTTTGTGAAAGAAATTCCCTATCAATTCCCTTTTAAAAAAGGTACATATTTCGTAAGATTTAGGGCCTGCATAAAATTTCCCTTCTCTCTAAAAGAAATTCCCTTTAAATTCCCCACACTCACTCTTCTCCTCGCGCGTCTCCTCAATGGACTCCAATCCCTCGATCTGCTCGGGCTTGTCCAACCCCGGATGATTGTTAAACAGATTGGCCACAAAGGCCAGATTGAGTTTGTAAACGCCATTGACGACGTCCTGCGGCGTGAGGAAGCTGCGGCAATTGAGCTTGGCCGCCTGCTGCAGCATAATCTCCGCCCGCTGTTGCAGGTCCGCCTCCCGCAGGGCATCCAGATTCACGTCCGCATCGTTGCCGGCAATCTGCTTCAGCAGATGCGAGTAGATCTCCGAGTCGACAATGTCCGACTGGAAGTTGGTGCAGCGCCTCGAGATGCCGGCACGCTCCAGATGATGGTTGACCCAGCGCAAGAGGATGGCCTCCGGCGACATCTTCATCAGATCCTCCAGGCGCTCGTTGTCGAACAGCAGACCCGCCAGTCCCGGACAGCTGTCCAGGGTGATGTGGCTGAACAGACCGATGCGGATGATCTGCCAGAGCAGGCCCAGCACCAGATGGGGCTTGCCCTTGGCCAGATCGTGGGCATCGATGTTGACAATGTTGCAGCCGATGGCCTGCGAGGAGACCAGGGCCAGGGTCAGATTCTCAAACTCCCGATAGACCGTCAGATTCTTCTTGTTGATCGCCCGCTCGTCGATTGTGTCCGGGCAGGAGTGGTTGATGATCTTGCACAGCAGGATGCCGTCCTTGATGCTCAAGTACAGGCGCTTGCCCTCACTGTCGATGGGCAGCAGATGTTGCAGATCCTTGTCGTGGCCGAGATTTGAGTTGATCCAATCGGAGAAGGCCAGCTGCTCCTCGAGGCGCACCGAATGGGTGGTGCCCTCGGACGATATGCTCGACATGCCGCCGAGGGTCTCCAGGTTCTCCTTCTTCGAGACCACCGTCTTGAACGTGCTCGCCACATCCTTGCTCTTGAGGTCCAAACACAACGTCTCGAACTCCTCCAGGTTCAGCTTGCCCTGATGGGCGGTGCGCTGCTTGCTTTTGAACTCGTCAATCATCTCGCGCACCTGGTAGCCGGCCAGCTTGAAGCCCACCTGGTTGAGGGCGTCCTTCAGCTCGTGCAGATCGATGAAGCCATCCTTGTTGGCGTCCAACTGGAAAAGAGAAGATGAAGGATTTAATTTTCAAGTTTTTCTATATTATTTAAATCATAAAACTATCATAAAGTCTTCCCTATAATATATTTTCTAATATCTTACACCTCCTCCATAGCTGCTTTGAAGCTTTAAGTAAACACTTTCGACCCTTTCTCTAAAACCTGAAGCTAAAAAATGCAAATTGAAAAGGCTAAATATAGAAAACACTTGGGCATCGAAGAAGAGAGATCTCCTATGAGTAATCCTCCTCCGGTCATGAGTGAGTCGATCGGTCCGACTGTGAGTCATCAATCAAAATCCAGATTGCAAACACACATCCGTATTCTCTAGTGGTGCCCCTCCAGCACTTTTGCTTTATCGCTGGAATGTTTATGAAAAATACAAAAAAAAAAACAACAAAAAAAAATTGAATTTCCATCTCACGCGACCTTATCACCAAAGTCGGTGTCTGTGTGTCAGCCTTATCGGCTTTAATTTGCATTTTTTTTTCTTCTTAGTTCCTGGGGAACTATCCTTCACCTGACTGACAACTGACAAGGTACCGATAAGTATTGGCAATTGTTTGCTTTGAAATTAAACAGTACGAGAAATAACGAGGAGTCTATGTGAGAAAAAGAAAAAGGAAAAAGTTTAGACAAAACCTAAACAAATTTTTGTAAATCACTCGATGAATCAGTGGGAAATTACTTATGGGGATTCATTGGGATTTTAAAGGAATTTCAGCTTTTAAAGAATAATATTTCAAGGTATTTTCTATGAGTTTTCTTATAAAATAAAGATTGATTTATATATTAAGGTATATTAAATGAGTTTTCTTATAAATCATTTCCAGAAGTTAAGCTTCTGAGGAGTTT
Organism: Drosophila tani; assembly: GCA_008042535.1. Classification (NCBI taxonomy): domain Eukaryota; kingdom Metazoa; phylum Arthropoda; class Insecta; order Diptera; family Drosophilidae; genus Drosophila; species Drosophila tani. The sequence continues at coordinate 3,727 of VNJO01007744.1, forward strand.
AATACCCTAAAACCCCCTACATTAATGCAAAGTATGCCCAAAATTGTTCCGTATTTCCCAGAACCCACCCAACCTATATTCGTAAAAACAGAAAATAGGGGAAAACAAATATTTAGCTGGCTGGCTGTTATACAAAATTATATTCTCTCATTTCTCGCGGCCGTGGAAATCGCAAAAAAAAAAAGGGGGAGGTGGTGCCGAGAGCCGGGAGTTGGTTGGGTGATACTGGACTGTGGAATTTATAGGTGGTCTCAGCGATTCCCCACTGGTAGTGGTGCGTTGATTGCTGCGCTTGGCCTGTTTGCCGATAAGATAAACTTGTGTGCGCCAAAAGGCGAACATAGAATCGAACACAGCACTCGATTATGTATATGGTAATGATAGCGATGGGTGGCGACGGGCGGTAGAGACCCAAAAGTCCTTGGGCGCTTAAGTGGAATGTGGCGATCTGCTTATCAATGGGGAAGAGGGAGAAGGGCGAAGGGAGCAGGGAGTATAATGTGTCCAATATAACATTTGACTGACGTCGAACGGAAGTGATTTTGGTGGCCGCGCTATTTCTTTTTCGCGTCAGGCTGAAGTTAAAGCGTGCGTGGGTCACCTGCCTTTATCGAAGGTGTTCACTGCAAAAGGCCCACATTTTGGCCATTATTAGTATGCGTGTCAGTCGTCGTAGTCTGTGTTATCGATTAAAAGTCCATAAAATGCGCCGAGAAACAGCGATACGGCGGCAATCGAAAAAAAAGAAACACAGACACACGAAAATTGAGCGGGAGCGCGATTACGTGAATCGTGAGTAATAAAAAAAGTCCAACTTACAGTTGAACATCAATAAACCAACTTTAATAACTTCTTTTTTTAGTAACTCGATAAAAAAAGAGTCAAATCTCGTTGGGAAGGAATATTTCATAAATTAAAAATAAAAGCATCGATGTTTATCGATTAAAAATCAATTTAACATATAACAGCTTTGAATAATTTAATTATTTTCCATGTTTACCACTAAGTCTAGCTTTCAAAACTAAATACAGTTTTCTGAAATCAATCAGATGGCTATATCTCGACCTAAAACACAATATTGTATTTATCGATATCATTATCGATATGTTATTGATTTCTTATTTGTCTGAAGTAGGAATTCTACAGTTATATAAAATTTTTTTAGAAATCGCTAATAAGTATAGCTGTAAAAACATGGTTTATCGCTTTTATCGATAAATAATCGGATTTAAAAACATCGGAAACATTGATTCTTGTTTAGCTCTATAAAGTAGTAGAGCTTCAATAACTAAATCGAAACACAGTTTTCTATAACAACCAATGAATCAGCTAACCCTTGAACACAAAATCGTTCTGATCGATATCGATTTCTTCTTTGCCTTATGTTGGATTTCTATCGAAAAGATATTTTTAAAGAGTTCCTACTACAGCGTTACTTTAAAATCTAAGGGGACAGGGAAAAGTTTATCTTATCAATGTCTGCTTTAACGATTATCCACTGTAGCTGCTACGGTGGCGCCACCTACGTCGGGTAACTGCTCCTCGAGATTCAGCTTGAACTCCTCGATCGTCTGCTGTTGCTGGATGTCGATAATATCGGCCATTATTCTCAATTGATTTGCGCTCGAAGTTAATTAAGATTTTCTTGTTTTATTTCTATGTTTATGTTACGGAACGGATTCCTTCTTGTTTTTTCGTTGCGAACAATTAACAACAAAAAAAAAACTTTTTGATTTGCACAAACACACACACACACACTACACACACCGACCGCGCACGCGAGAAGAAAGCAACGGAAAAGAGAGCAAAACGCGAGAGAGAGTCAGCGAAAGAGAGAGCTTTAAGGATTCTTCGCACGTTCCCTGGTTTTTGTAGATAGAATAGAATCCTTTGTTTCTGCTAATCCTTTCTACGCTTTTGCTGGTTAGCTTTCAACAAGCTGGTGCTGGGTACTACTCGAGTGGTGCAGGGGCCCCCACTATTTATGCCTTTTCTTTTATCACAAAAATAAAAAAAAGAGTGAAAAAAACTTTACCAATCGAACGAAGTCTTATCAGTGAGCCACAGCGAGGGAGAGAGAGAGAGAGTGGCAGAGAAGAACACCTTTTTCAAGCACGCGTCATCCTTAATCACAAATAAAATAGGGAGCCAAGAAAAGGCGCAAACTATTAAAAATTAGTCAGCTGGGTTTCTTAGTTTAAGGCTTTATAAAACACTTAAATGACCAATTCTGTGTAATTTTGTTCTTCTAATCTCTTCTGCCAAAACTTCCGTTCGATTTTTTAGAGCGTACTGATAACACAGGTTGACAAAAAAAAAAAAGAGAGAGCTTTATAGTCGAGTGCCACGACTATGCGATAACCGGGACTCACCAGTATAATTTTTTACTTGGGATTTACAGTTGTGTGGGTGTCTTTACATGAATATTTATATATTTGCATAAAGTTTTACAGTGTTTACCATTAGAACTAAGGTACTATCCTTGAAATACAGTGGAATAGAGGGTAAAACTCTTTACAGTTCAGTCGAGGGCCCCAAGAAAAAGTCTGATCTTTGTTGACCTGTGTAATTAACTCACCGGTCTCATTCCCGCCTATAAATCAATTGAGAGCATTTTAAATTCCACAATTGCTGCCCTCTCTTTCGAAGGCGCTCCAAATATTTTAAATTATATAAACAAATGTACTCTTCTCAAGTCAAAATAATCTATATAAGGTAATCTTTCACACAGATAGAGAAATCTGGCTATATCAAGCCTACTTATTGTGATCTTATCTATGTAAGATTTAATGGATTAAATATTCTATATCTTAATCTATTAAAAACTGAGTTCTTATACATTTAGATGTAAAATAAAATCAAACGTTTTATATATAAATATTCATAGATAAATACTTCCTCAATGAATGACTAATTAACCCCTTGCTAAGGCTACTCATATTGTAAATAAATAAATACTGTATGCTACGCGGAAATTTAATACTTAAATATGTATGCCACCCCCTTTGAGTCACATCTTAATCTACGGGTTTTCCCATTGACTTGGCAACCCTGCTCGCAACATACTCAAGTGTTCACAAAATAAATTTTAAAAGAAATCGCTTACGCATCGAAAAGTTTTTCGGTTAAATGCAATACCCCACACTAGCCCCCCGAGCCAGCCAGGTAAAAACTTATTGGAAGAGAGATAAAGGTAAAGGTAAGCTGAGCGAAAAAAAGCACCGAAAAAAATGAAGAGAGCGGGAGAGAGCCGGACACGCAATTAAACGTAATTGGTTTTTTAATAGGCATTGTATCAGCAAGTGAATTATGTGCCAAGTGTCATTTCTGTTTAGTTATAACTTGTCGAACATAAATCTAATGCCTGCCCAGATAATGAAAGTTTCGGCTACGATAAGACAAGGAAATGCGACAATACATTTTTAGGACTTCCTTCTACAACATAATTGCATATGGTCTTTGGTTTATTGCGGACACTTGGCTTTAATGGATGGCAATAGAGATTTCCCAGAGATATCAGAAGACATATTTATTTATTTTATGTTTAATCCCATATCAATATGTTATTTTCCTCTGTGCATTTATACATAATAGTCACCACCGGGAGTCATCGCTGAACTGGTCGGGATGACTAATCGCTTGGACATACAAAGACACTTGACTGTTGTAATTGGTGCCACTCCCAAGGTCCAGTCCACAGACATTGTATTAAATAAACTGCAACACAACTGTTATTGTTTTGCGATAATAATCCAGTTACCATTGCATAATAAATTAACATATTTTTTTAATATAGCTTGACTCAAGTGCAGCTGTTTTGGATTTAAAGCAATAAGAAAACTCGTAGAGCTTGAGGATTGTGAGAGAGAAACTTTATAATGAAAGACTTATAATATTAATGGTATTTCAAGTTTTTGATAGTAGAGATCAAGATATAATCGATATATAAGGTATTTAAAGGTCCACTCTTGGTTTTACCTGTCATACCCAAGCAGGATAATTATTTTGGCCGAAAGAAATATTATAACTAATATAATAAAGCAAGGAAATATATTCCCTCATCAGCATCACCAGACGAGTCGATCTAGCCAATAACTGTTTGGTTTTTAAAAATATAAACATACGGAATAACCCCTTAGGGATAATAATAAATTTTTAGCTGAAATCCTATAGAGTCCTACCGGCAAGGGTATTCCAACTTCAACCTCACCCATCGTTAGCTTCCTTTTTCTTGTTTTGTGATTGTTTTTGTCCGAACAGACAGGGTTTGTTGAACTCTGAACGCCATTTACCTTTTACGGGCAGCGCGTTGTCGGATTGTTTGTCACTTCGTTTTATCAGCTTTTGCCATTTTCGGGTTTCACTTGGCACCGCGAAAGAAACGCGGGAGAAGCCGGGGAAAAATGGATATGGATATGGATATGGGGTATGTGGGTATGGTAAAGACAGAGAGAAAGAGACACTGATGATTTAGTGGCTCATTGCTAATATTTACCCCATATTTTACACACATATTCATATGCCCCCCGATTTTCCCTTTGACTTTTGTTGTATCGCCGATGAACTGTAAATTTGTCATAATGAACTGCACCGTTGACTTTCACAGATCCCCCTCTTTTGGTCGCGTGCTCTACACTTGACGAAACACTGCGTTGACTTAATGGTATGGACACGGTGTGGGGAAATAGATATCTCAAATACGGGGAAACTAGTTTATTAGCCAAATTAAGAGCCGCTTTAACCGCACACAATTGGGTTCACTTGCATTGAAATTGGATTCGTTTTAATTAAAGCAAGAAACCTTTAGGATCGAGTGCCACGACTATAAGATACCCAACAACGTTATCCTTATAGTGGCGTCCTCTATTGGGATTTGTAGTTAAATGCAACCCTGGCGCCCTCTTTTGGGATTTAAATACTGATCTTCTTTAGCCCTAAATACACTTACAAAATCGGTAAGGCTACAGATCTAGGCTTTCCAACGCCTACATTTTCGTGTTCTATCAACCAGTTCTTAGAATTCCATGCAAATTGAAAAAATTAAACAACAAAATTTAATAATTTTGGAGACCCACGACCGTTCTTTCTAATTGTTTTTGCCGACTCCTGACTGTATGGAATTTAGAAGTGGTTTTTCCAATTTTGGCACACTTTTGTAACCGGTTTCTTGTACCTTCTTTTCTTTTCTTTCGAGGCCTTCGTTATTAAGTATCTTTTGGTGGTCTTTTCTTTACTCTACCGGCTACGGCCTGTGCAACGGTAGGCAAATAACTATCTATCACATATCATCATCATCGGCATACGCATACGCATGGGCTCATTATTAATTTTTGTTCAGTTGATTTCCTTTACCCATATTTGAACAGCTATTTCCATTTCTTGGTTAGGGGGTCAACCGGAGGGGGACACAAGCAATTCGTGTATTTAACGGGGTACTCGCTCGAATATCTAATGTCTCAGACAATGTTGATTAACATGCTACGAATGCTGTTGAGTCACGTTCAATCAGCGGGCGTTGTTTGTGTCGAGCTGCGGCATTTATTTACTTATTTACCCTAGCAAAGGGTACTATAGTTTTTGGGGATCAGCATCTTTGGCGGGCCTTTTTCTAGACTCACATATTAAAAAGATAACATATCTTTCCTAGAAAAAATCTAATCGAAACTTTATAACCTCGCTGTCCTTAGAGATAATTTCATATAAATCGAATCAACGTTCTTTTATAAACTCTAAACTTTGATATTAATCAAAAGCAAGCTACTAGGTCATAGCCATATAACTGTCGTCTTACAATCTGGCCAAATAAATTAACTATTACAGTTTCTGATAACTGTAAGTGTGTATAAATAACGTTGGCTTGTCATTACTTTGTATGTTGATGTAATACTGCCTTTGTTGGCATACGAAAACAACCAAAAACAAAAAAAAAACAAAAAAAGTGGGTGGCATGAGGTAATGGGTGGTGTTTCGGTAGGGTAAAAAGTAGTTGCATTATCGGATGGCATTACTTGATATGCTTAAAACACAAAAAACGCTGGCGACTTGCAAACCGGTTTAACGAAAGCGAAACAAAGTGACGCAAAATTGTTTTCTTGCCCAGTTAATATTTGCAATTACGTCACTCAAACATTTACCCTCCTAAAGCTCTGCAAACAAAACAATAAGTGCCGCTTAGCATCTGAAAACTTGGCTTCGTTTCTTTTTTAATTTTTTCTTTTTTTTTGAGGCCGCTAATGAACATCTATTTGGGTAAATTGCCCTCAAGAAGTTAGACCTCCCTGCGGCGGTACGTGACTTTATGTTTCGACCTTATTTGATGGTGGACTTTAGGCTTTATCCTACAGGTTCTGTATTTTATTATAACCTTTTAAGCTTCCAGTTAATCTTTCCCCATAGATTTTTGTAGTTATACATAGATGAACTAGGGGTTCTTTAAAGTATAGAATGCATTTTCTTAGCTTTTAATTTCAAATATCAAGTTACCCTACATTATTTATATTTTCATCTTAGAGGGAATACCATTTATAGATGCTATTATCTCAGCCTTAGGTGTTTGCTGCTGCTTTTACTGTTTCCCATTCACATCAAAAACAACATTTATTTTTGCCTCTCCCTGTCCGAATATATATATTTCATCGAGAGATGTGGTTGCAGCTTGGCTTTTGTCAACAATGAGTGGATGCATTCAAGTTAATTTTAAGTGCAAAAGGGGGCCGCAGCTCAAGCACTCCCCAGCATTTCGATAAAAACGATTTCCTTTCTTTTTCAGTCTTTTATATACACATACTTTTGTAAATTTACTTAATAAAAATTTCTGTGTCATTTTAATGCAAAGGCCAACCATTTTTTAATGGAAACCAAGACACGACAGAGCGAATCCATCAAAGTGACGTGCACAGTGGCTCACAAGGCTGTTTCTTGCATTAACCAAGGAAGGATATTTTTAAAACATTCAATTTAAATATAAATTTAATATAAAATCTAGGAAATATAATTTCCTTGGCATATTATTATTATTTTGTGACCGGAATAATTTATCAAGTATGCAGCCCCGATTACCCATAAAAACACTTTCATATCTCCTTCACATCGGGCACTCAAAATGCGCAGCTTAGCGGCAATTAACACTGACACTCCCACGCAGCAACAGCAACATAAACAGCAACAGCAACAGCAACAGAAACTGAAACAACAAGACGAAGAGACAATACAAGGAGAAAGAGAAACAGAAACCAGAGACGAAAGACAAACAAAGGCAGTGCTTTGTGCGTGGGTGTGGCAACTCAGCCCCAGTTCTTGAATTAGCAGAGCCAACAATGTGTTACTCATATGCCATTAGCAATGATCAGCGATTGTAATGGATTACTTTGTGCAGGAGCAGGAGGAGCGAGGGATTTATAATTTCACTAATAACTATAACTTGGAAACTTCTTTGGAATATTTTCAATTGAAATTATGTTAAGCTAAGGTGACGGTTTTATAGTTTACTTAACCGCCTGTATCTTAACCGAAGGTTAATTGTTTGGACAATGATTCACATGGCTGTTATTTGAATCAATCAATGAATCATCTGGCTTGAGTAGACCAACTAGCGTCTTCCTCAAGGCCTGTTTCCGGTTAACACTTGTCGAAGTCACTTTTTGAAAGTCCAGTTAACATTTAACGGACATATAACCTGCTGGTTAATATTCAAATGATTTTTTGAATGTTTAATATGAGAGTTGATAGTTAAAAGTCGTCTGAAAGTTAAGTATTTATCGGCTCCAGAAAATAATGGCTCATAATAAATAAATTGACACTAATAAATAAATTCACCTGCTAACAACCAACATAACATTTAACAGAATTCCTGAATTAACAGCATTTTTTGCCTCAAGTTTACATTTATCAATGAAGTCAGTAAGGGGATCTAAAAGATAAATAAACACAATAAAACCTAAGCTTAGACATTCGATAACGCTGGGAATTGAATTTGAGCGACTGGCTCAGTCATTAAACTGTTTATAGTAGTTATTATTATTTACAAGAGATGTTGCATTGTTATTGAATTATCCATCTTGATGTTGTCGAATAATAATAGAAATTATTGGTTTTGTCCGACTTTTTAACCAGTTGTTATTTATAGAGAAGGAGAACAACTTATTTTTCTGCATGTATCCTGCCTTAGGGATTGTAAACTCGGGTTTTATGTCTTTTAACGTTGAGATTTTTACGACCGGCAAGGGGTTCCACTCTGCACTTACAGCGTGGGCGTCTTTATTATTCCTCTATTTTCGGTTTTGGAATTGAGGAGAATTACGAGCTCAGCGAAAATGCAAACTGCAAAGTGCTGGGAGAGAAGAAGGGGTACAGAATACGAGGGCAAAAAAAATAGCAAGAAACAATTGAAAACTATTAAATGTGTGCATAAAATTAAACGAAAATTGCTTGACTCTCGGTGCCCCCTTAAACCAAGGTGACGAGTGGCACGGCACATTGGGCCAAAGAAAGAGTTTGGTAAGTAATTTTTCAACATTCATAGGATTGAAATAGTATATAAAAAAAGAGGAAATTAAAGAATTTGGGTGGATGAGTGAGCTCTGCAAAAATTTGCTACAAAGCTCGTTTCTTCTGGCTTTTATGCTCGAAACTTGAAGCTAATCATGAATTTGCATGTTCGTGGATAATACAGATCCTGAAAACTGCACATTCCTGCGCATTTTCCCCATTCACCCACTGTGGCCCCACTGTTCCGCCTGCTTTCAGAGCAAAGTTAAGATTCAAACTGATGCTGAGACGCTGTTTTTCACGCTCTCTAAGTGAGTTTGCTGGTATATTCACGTTTGTGCCCGTGTGCTTGTGATTTGTATTTTTATTTTAAGCAGAAACTGGTTTTCCCAGCTCTGCCCCCCCTCGCTTCGCCCCCTGTTAAGGGTGAGAGGAGAGACTTTTATGTGGTGTCATAGTATGGAAATAAATGCACGTTTTACCGCTGGCCTTGCTAAAAAATCTAAATAAAATCTTGGCAAATTCGTACAAACATATTTGACGAGTGAAATTTTGGTTTATTTATTTGTTATTTAATCTTAATTTTTTAAGGTAGTGTAGCGACTAGGAGATACCCTACATTACTTGTAGAGTACGAAAGATAGTCTAGTTTTGATGAACTTTTTATCTGCATCAACAGCAGATACGATTTAGTCATTAATGATTAACGGGAAAGTTTCGATATCCAATAGCTTTAAATATGCCAACTTTATCACTTTATTTTCCAACTTATAGTTCTTTCTTAGATTTCAAAGAGTCTCTTTTCTTAAAAGAGCCGTTTTCAGAAGATTATAACTGCTCTCTGAACTAAAGTAAAAGTATTTTCAATGCCATTACAGAATGGGAAAATGAATACAAGTAAAAGTATTTGAAATACATTCACATTCATACTCGTACTCGTACATGAAATACTTGTATTTTCAGTTATAGTCCAACTCTATTTCTCCCAGAGAGGCTAGAGAGAAGAAAAGATAAAGGAGATGCGGGAAACTTGTTTGCTCATCTGTCCCCCCTTCCACCCACACTCTCTCTCTTACAAACACACACACACACACACACACACCCTCTTTACCACACTCACACACACACTGTGGAGCCCATGAAGCAGCCACATTAACCGTTAGCTGGCGATGCGTTGTCTCTTCTTCAACCTCGTCGCTACTTTTTCTTGCTCTCTTCCTCTCTCTGCCCCCCCTCCACCATATCATCCTTCTCCTCGTAACATCATGGGGGGTTGATTCGCACTGTTGAAGGCCAGCGTCGCAGCCGCTGTCGGCGTCGGCGTCGTTGCTCCCCATTATCAACGACGACGCCCACATGCACCGCTTAACGGTTTCTTCCTTCTCCACCTCCTCTTCCTTTCAGAGCCACGCTTGTGTGTTTGTGTGTGGGTGCATGCGAGTGAGTCATGCAATTGACAATTAATTTTAATAATTTGCCGCCTCTATTATTGTTATTGATTGATTTTCTACATTCAACTCGGTTTCTTATTATTCATTATTTTATTATTTCTTCGTTACTCGCTTTTCTGCCTCGTCCACCAACTCACCTCGGTGAATTTTTCCTTGATCTCCGCCTTTTCATCAATGGACAGTGTTTTTGTGAATTTGTTTAGTGCTGCCATCTTTGTTGTTGTTTTGTTTGTCGCTTCTCTCAACTCTCTCGAATTTGTATAACTGGCGTTTGATTGGTTGAATATTTTCAATAAATTATATGCCTTTATTATTAATTTCACTGTTATTCCGCTTTT